>JALPQI010003497.1:0-88129 GCA_025490895.1 Thaumatotibia leucotreta | reverse complement strand
CCGAAGTTTTGGATCTGACGTAAAAATGAGCTACTTCTCGCGCTAGCCCCTAAAAAAGACATCTGTACCTACTAAAAAAATGTCTCAGTGTTCACAATTCACATTTGACATTACCTATCTACACATACAGTGGATTCATCCTTACTTGTCTTATCATGTAAACAAACAAAATGTCAAAGATGCTCAAAGACAATCACTAGTGATTAGAAATGTCGAAATAATGAAATTTCAGCGATAATTTCACTATTTACGTAAATAGAGGAATATCGATTTTGCGTCGCCTGTCAGGAAGAGAATTAATTAGTACAATATTATATCAAAAAACATATTGAAATCAACTACCACAATTTTGGTAAATTACTGCAATTTATTTTAATTGCATTTTTTCCAAGTTGTACTTAAAGTATTAATATCGATATATTGACATGCCAACATAACGGTACATAGACAATCTAGATATCGCAATGTCAGATGTCATGAGGGTTATCCGACCGTAACAGCGTTTATTGACGAAAATCTTTACAGAAATGATATTTTTCAGTGCTTTTTTGAGTGATTATAATACTTTGCGAGTTTTTTTAAGTATTGCAACAACATTTGACGTGATGATTATTGTATAATTGCAGATAAAAGTGTGTTAATGTTTTCAAAAAGTGTTTGTTTACATGATAAGACAAGTAAGGATGAATGCACTTTAATTATTACTGTTGACTTATCAGGAGAGCAGAAACTGAGGTATCGCGAACTTCAAAATTCGTAAATTGCGAGCAAACTAATATTGTTCATCAATTTCATCATTTAATACGGACTTCCGCAAAGTAACGCCTGTTTTAATTAATTCATTATTAGTGTGTATAATTATCAAAGCTACCTATTAAGCTACCTAGCTCAACGCATAAGTATCGCGATACAGCGAGGTAATGCTGCCAGCATCCTTGGCACCATGCCGCGGGGGCCCAACTTTTTAGATTTATTTTAGTTTTATTTAGTCTTAATTTGATAGGTTACTTTAGTTTAGTTATATTTTATTCTTTAGTTTATTTAGTTTTAATTTGATAGTATACTTTAGATTGAATTATTACTTATGTTATACCTTTTATATGCACAATTTGTACCGTTTAATAAACACATTATCAAAGATAATTATGCAAAGACGGATCCATTTGATGGCTTTAATGGAGTTCTTCCGGCTAACCTTTCAGCAACTTAGAGGAAACAAAATAACCTAGAAATCTCCAATTAAATATTTGGCTCTTTCATACAAAATGTTGTTATCGATCGGTCAAAATGTATGAAAAAGACAATTTTTTTTAGATTACGTGATTCGGCCATAGTAAAAATTGTTCAGTATAGCCTACTATATCACCCCTTTCAAGTTCAAATAGGTGCTCGCCGAGAGAATACGAGCATACAGGGTGTCCCAATATTATGCGACATAAAAGAAAGAAAGAAAAAATATTAAATTATCACGAAAGATATAATTATACGTACAAGGAGGAGAAGTACTAACAGAGAGATTTTGGTGAAAAGCGACTATGTTTAGTTTTTCAAAGTACCTCCTGTAGTACCTATAGATATACTTATGTTACATGATTGCTTGAATATAGATACTTAAATACATGTATAGACAAAGATAAATGAATTACTTGTCCACGGTACGGGTACGTATATACGTTCCTATCCGAGCTGGAGTATCCCTGGTCCATTGACCAACCTCGCACGCGGCGAGATGCGTTCAGATACGAGAAATCCCTCTGGATTCTGAAAAGTGTTAAACAGTTGGGAGAAAAATCGGTATCCTAAACGCATCATCATCACCAGCTTCAGTTCACTGCTGGACATAGGCCTGTCCTATTAGCTACGCAATAGTTGCCGATTTCTAAGAATGAACTTTTGACAGTTTGAAAAATGAGCCTTATATATCGTCGATTGTAATATGAATTAATGTAACCACCAAAATGAAAGAAGAAAGAAAGAAAGAAAATACATTTATTTAACGCCACAAATACAGTAGATAAAACACACAAAAAATAACAGAGCTTAGACGTTAAAAGGGATCTCCACTCAGCATGTTGCCACGGTAAACCATGGCGCTGGTTTTCAGTGGGGACCCAACTTAAACTAAAACAGTAACACTAAAATCTTACAAACTAAACTTAAAACTAAAAAGAGTGCCGACACACACGCCAGCGACTGGTTAGCCAACCGACCGAGAAAAAAAAAAGGAAAAAAAAATAATAATAAATAAATAAATGTGATTTAAATTAATATTTTCCGCCCTTAAAAATTGTTTTTGAAAAAAGTGTATACGACACTTGATTTTAAAAGTGGACAACACTTTAATCGCTCTGATTGGGGGGGGGAGGTTGTTCCAGCACTTGGTGGCAGCGTAACGAAAACTGCCACGAAATGCCGCTGAATGATGTCGCGGACAAACAAACAGCAAGTGTCTTGAGGGCCTGAAATGACGAAATTGAGTTAAGTATACCGTTCGACAGCAAATTTCCTGCTCTATCGAACGGTGTATTTAAAATATTGATATTCAGAAAAAAATGTCGAATACGTTAACAAAAACTTTGTCATTTTATTAGGTTTCTACGTTTTTTATTAACGTATGTAAAGGTTTCAAAAACTCACAGACAATATTTTAACGTAAGTACATACAAATTTGCAAGTACAAAATATGTTCTTCCTAATGTACTCACCATATTTTTATAAATGTCAATGCTGTAAGCGCCATATGTAATGTATGGCTCATAAGCAATTCGGTTTCAATTTGTGAGTGATGATTTTCATTAAATTATTAACGTAACTCCAAATTTTTTTATAAATATTTAACGTAAACACCAGCCATTTCCTGAACTACAACTGTGGTCGCAGTTAGTAACTGTGTGTCATATAGAACTCTCCAAAATAAAAGAAACAAGATAAACAACATTTCAATAGGATAATTAACTAAAAAGATACAACATACTTTATCAATGTCAAATTAGTTTTTGGGCCCTCCTGAAAAATCGTAATTTGGTAGTTACATTAATTCATATTACAACTGACGATATATGTATATGACGTTCTATCGGAAAAATGGAGGCTTACCCCCATATTAATATGTCAGTCTAGTATATAACTTTCAAGAGTTTATTCTTAGAAATCGGCAACTATACGTGCATGGACGCGTAGTCTTTGCGCTGGGCAAGTGACGGCAGCTTCTTACGGGTTTTTCTCAGGTCAGTGTTGTAGGGTTTTAGAACGGGTGCGTACCGAAATGAATACAAACTTTTTGCATAATTTCAGTTTATAAATGTTCAAAATCGTTTAATATAATTCGCAAAATGTATATTTCCAATTAGTATAAGCTAAAAATAACATAACATACATTAAACATACCACCGTTTCATATATCAGACATTTTAACTAATGCTGTTTCATATAATCTTCATAACAAATACCAATTAAAATAAAATAAAATTAACGTTTAAAATAGCTACGTAAATAAAACTCTCAAAAATAAATAGAGCCAGAAAAGGTAGGTTAAGTTAGAGCGGCGATCACCGTAGGAATAAACTGCTACCCATAAAGAAAAGTAGGTTAGGTTAGGTTAGGTTAGAACTGCGACCCATGTAGAAATAAATTGCTACCAGAAAAGTAGGTTAGGTTAAGTTAGAACTGCGACCCTCACTGATATAAACTGATACCAGAAAAGTAGATTAGGTTAGGTTAGGTTAGAACTGCGCCGACCCTGCAGAAATCGGTAGTACCTAGTAATTTTTTTACTTGTTGTTGTTGATTTCCCCTGTTTTTTGATATAATCCGAAAACATGTAATTTTATCGTCAGATAACTCAGTGAAGTAATGATTTTCCATTCATTTTGGCCACTAAAATTTTGCCTCCAGAAATCAGTGTAACCACCATTTTGTTTTTTTTTTTCATTGTATTACATCTGTCTGACCCGTATTATTTGACTGCGATTAGGAGAGGCCTACTTTATGCCCAGCAGTGCAATGGGCATAAGTAATAGGCTGATGATGTACAATCAAGTACAAAATAGGTCAAGGCAATCCTCTTATAAATACATATGTTACGACGTTCTTATTACACAGAATTAAAGTGCACTGGGACATAGTTAACAAACTAACAAATGAGGAATGAGACGCGGAAAGATGATTGAACATTTGATTCGACATTACCACTTCTTCAAAACTATCCTTGAGGGTAAGATAGAAAGTAGAAGAGGTGGCAGACCAAGACGAAGCTACATGGACCAATTGAAGGAAAGAGCGGAGGTTGTGTCGTATCAAATTGTCAAAATGCTAGAGCACAAGACAGAGAGAGCTGGAAGATACTCCACCGACAAGAGAATAAATAACCCCTAAGTTTATGATGATGATGGGACATTTTTTGAGAATTTTTATATAAAATATATATGAAATGTAGGTATTACCGGCCCATGTGGAACATTTCGTCAGTAGCTATGCTGTTGAAAGTGAAGCAGAGGCCTTCTTTGGTTACTACTGGAGAAATCAACATGTACAGAATATCAATAATTCTAAATTGTCGCCAATAGCCTCCAAACATGACATCCTTTATCTTGGGCGCTACCTGAAGCAAACGTAATAATTATGGTTTTCATCACACCTGTTTCGTAAGTGCGCCATGCTCTGCGGCGCTGCGCGCCGTATATGTGTCATTACGTCCTAAGGCAATCAAGGATTTTTATACAACTAAAGTAGAGGCATCGTAAGAAGTCGTTTTCGACAGCTCACAATAGTGTTGTGAAACGCTCGATTTTATCGTCGTAAAATTTTCAGTCAAGTGCGAAAGGGCGTTAGATCTGGTAGGTACTTGCCATTAAAAAAGTGTTAGGTAATCCGAATATCCGAATTAAAAAAGTGTTTGGTAATCTTACTTAGAATCATTAGCAGGCATCGAAATTTTGGTGCCGGAGACGTCATAATGACGTAAAGTCGCATTTAGGTAGGATTTTTTATAGGACGGATAGGACGTGACCTCTAAGCAAAATTCATAGCATCCACAACCTCTGTTAGCGAGAGCCTCCGTAAGTGGGATTACGTTTTACTTGAACCTGATTCATTCAGGGCCAAGGACTCAACGTATGGGTCATGATTCAACCTCCATAAAAAAAGGTTTACTTATTTATTTTGATTGACGTATCGGTAAATTGCAGCAACAGTAGTAACATCACTATTCCGTACAGGCAACAATGAAGTTTGACATTTGCTCCATCTCCATTATACTATCTGTGAACATTTACAGAACTTCATGTGCAAACAAACGTCAAAAACGACTTCTTACGATGCCTCTACTTTAGCGCGCCGCCCGCAGCCGACGCAGACGCGCCGCGTCGGGTTCTGCTCTGCTATGCTATTCTCTTATTGACACATTCGACGCTGCGTTCGTCAACGAGCTCGATGTCGAGACAGCCTTGTCTAAAATCCTAGCTGTTTGATTTGACATTAGGAATCGAGGCTGTGAGCGAGGTTGTGGGCGAGTTCGTCGCTGTTTTTCGTTAGAGAATACGAAGTTCATAGATTAAACGTCAAACTTTCGACGCAATGTAGTTCCAGCTCACGCCGCATTCGTCGCCGAGCACTAGTGTCGTTTAAAGTACATTAGTGAATACCATTTTTAGGCTCGACGCTGCAGCAGCACTGACACAGCGCTGACAGCAAGGCGGTTTCCTTAGTGAATAACACTGCTGTTATAAAAAATATAAATTTAAGTCATCCCCGATTTTGAGAAATGATTTAGACCATTTTATAGTAGTTTAGTGAAAATATATTGGTTTATTTACTTTTTTTGCCTCACAAGTGATGAAAAACATTGTGTGTGTGTGCCACGGGCGGTACAAGAATTATGAACTCGTGTGAAGTAAAGCGTTTAACACACTGCCACGCACCACGCTGCATGTTGCGTGTCGACGCACCTACGCGCATACTTGCTGGAGTGCAGAGCTGCACCATCGTGCGGGTTTTTTACGCACTCACGCGCGTTATTTTGTTTGGTGGATTCACCGCGTCACTGACGCATTTCTTTCAAAGCTGGGTGCTTAGCCAAGTTGCCAATCGCTAGCGCTTCATCGCTAATCGCAGCTAACTGTCTTTGTCGCACTAATATGAAAGAGTTACAGAAAGGGAAAACTACGTTACGCTACTAAGCGCTAGCGATTGGCATCTTGGCTAAGCATCCTGGATGTTTAGCCAAGTTGCCAATCGCTAGCGCTTAGTAGCGTATCGTAGTTTTCCCTCTCTGTCTCTCCTTCATATTAGTGCGACAAAGAGGGAAAACTACGATGCGCTAGCAGGCGCTAGCGATTGGCAACTTGGCTAAGCACCCTGTTCTTTCAAAGCTAGTGCAGTGCTGAGCGTCGTACCAATTTTGATATAAAAATTTGTTACGAGTTGGAACTCAGTTATAACAACTGTTTGGTTTTTGTACAGAAGATTCTGGGTATGTACCCAAATCCTATTTGTAATAAGGATGTCCTTATTTACAAACAAGATCGTTGAATGGGTCATTTGTTCAAGATTACCGTGCCTTGAGAAACCACGAAGAGAAAACTCAACTGCATCTTTTGACCATTGGCTAACTATGTAAATACTAAATAACGAAAATACTGGAATAGATACAAATTCGTCGAAATCCATTTTCAAACGCACGTCTATCCCTCCCTTCCTAAATCACGCACGGCACGGAATGCATGTTTCTCCGCTTGTAGACGCGTGATCTGCATGAACGCATTTTCTGTGCGTTGGACCGTGCGTGTTTTCTATACAAACGGAGATACAGGGTGGGCCAGTGATAAATTCACTTTTGTCTCGACCTTTTTTGTCAAAATTACAAAACACTGGCATATAAGAATGGTGTCATTTAAAAGAAAAAAAACGATTTTTTTTATTCAAATTCAAATTCAAATTCAAATTCAAACTATTTATTCATGGTAAAAAAAATAAAAATAACATAAAAATTAGTGATAAAAACAATAAAATGGATAGTTTACCACGAAAAGGTCTCGCCTCAGCATAATGCTAACCCGGAAGTAAGCGCTGATCTTCCGGCGAGACCGTTTGTGGGCCACTATAGTTGGTGTGACACGGCCTTAAAAAAACTAAAACTGAATGCAGTGTTACATAAATTTCCAAGTTGGCAACACAGCGCCATCCGGTCAATGGTATGACAATATTGACATTGACATTTACAATCCTTTGCAACATGAACAAGGCCGTGCAAAATATTTATTTCTAGAAATACTTAAAATTAAACCTATTTATAACATGATCCTTTGTGCAAGATGTACAATATTATTCTAAAATAAAAACCACCGACGTAATCACACTTTACACAAAAATAAACCCAAGTGAAAGTTACAAGAAACTACTATTTTTGAGGTTATTTGTACAATGTATACACAGAAGAAATAGTGAAATCAAGTAGATTGAAGAAAGATAATTATGGTAAAAATATGAATACAGCTATAAAAAGGAGAGGAGTTAACGCTAAAACTAAACAACTATAGATATATCGGACGGACAAAGAGGTAAGCATTTCAAGAGTTAAACGTCAAGTTACACACATATTACAATTATAGATATTTTAATTAATTTCATTGTTTAAGTATGGCTCCCTTACTAGTAGTAGTATGCAGCACATAATATTGACCATCTGTTTACTGTACCTATTTCTAAACCTAAACCTAAAAACAACTTGTGTCCAGTCGTAAAGCTTCCTGATCTCGTTGATGTTTTAGTGCATTCATTTTAACTTTAGCCTTAAAACATCTAAAACTTTCCAGGTTCCGGATTGGCGGTAAAAGTACATTCCAGCATTTAGTTGCCATGTATCTGAAGCTTCCACGAAACCTTGCAGAGGCATGTCGAGGTGTCATCAACTGTATACTGCAATCGCGCGCCCCAAGCGACCTACGACTGCACATCCACGACAACTTCTCGAAGAGATATGATGGGGATCTGTATTTCACAACACCAAAAAGGAGACATGCAAGATGAATCTTGCGGCGGTGCTGCATTTTCAGGATACCATGCTTATTCAGATATGGGGTTACATGGGCTCGCGGTGGGATGCTATAGCAAAAACGAGCACAAGCATTTTGTACCCTCTGGATGAGCCGTCTTGTTTTAGCCAAAAGACAAGGACCATATACTAAATCCATATAATTTAATTTGGACAGAATAAGTGCTTCAACTAATTGGATGCGCAAGGTCTCATTGATGAACGGGCGTATGTTATAGAGTACTTTGAGCCTATAGAAACAGTTGCTAACGCATTCATTGACATGTTTTTCATACCTGAGTTGGCCGTCCATAATTAAACCAAGATTTCGGGCTTCATAGACTCTTTCAATAGGCTCACCAGATAGCATGATATTTGTGGCGGGTCTAATAACATTCAGCATATTTTTAGTGCCAAAAACCATATATTTGGTTTTTGACGGATTTAACATTAAGCCATTTTGCAGAGCCCATCTTGATATGTTAGCTAGGTCTATATTTAGGTTGTGTATAGCACAGTCAATTTCGGATGGCTTACATGATATATATATTTGAGTGTCGTCTGCATAGATATGATATTTACAGTGTGCGATGCAAGTCCCAATATCTGCTGTATACAAAATGAAAAGTATTGGGCCGAGTATTGATCCCTGCGGTACACCTCTGGACAGAGACAGTTTTTCTGAAACTCTACTTGACCCATCATTTGACCACAACTTAACATACTGCTGCCGCTCGTGAAGATAGCTATGGAACCATCGCAGAGCATTGTCATCAAAACCATAGTAACTTAATTTTGAAAGTAACAAATCAATATTTATACAGTCAAAAGCCCTAGAAAAATCAAGTAATACCAGTAATGTGCACATGCCTCTATCCTGCGCCCAAAGTATATTATCAGTGACATCAAGTAAGGCAGTCTCTGTACTGCGTCCCTTCCTGAAGCCCGATTGTACATCGGGTAAGATGCCATTGCTCTCTATATAGGTATTAAGTTGTGCACATACAATCTTTTCTAATATCTTAGACATGCATGGCAAGATGCTGATGGGCCTAAGGTCTTTTAATTCAGTAGGGTTATTAGTCTTAGGCAGTGGGCGTACAATAGCCACTTTCCAGGCGGCAGGAAAAGTACATGTCAAGAATGAAGAATTTATCACATCAGTCACTAAATCTAAAATATATGGGAATGTCATCAGCAGCATTTTTAAATTAATTTGGTCATGTCCTTCTGCATTTGATTTGAGTTCTGAAACAATTTTTAGTACCTTGTCAGAGCTGACAGGTTCAATATGGAATATAGACTGGTTGTGTCTATGGAACTCGAAAAAAGTTAGCTGGGAAATTGTTACTTCTGATTTAATTGGCAAATCCAAGAAATGTGTATTGATAATATTAGGGTCGTTTAATGTAGAGGGCAAGTCTGTGTCACTTTGTTTAGGCAAGATATTTGACTTAAGATTCTTCCAAAGGGCCTTTGGCTGCTTTATCTTATTGTTTATATTGTTTTTAAAGAAAGCAGATTTTTCACTATAAATAGCCTTATTTACTGTAGACTTTAGGTCCGTTTTATGATATTCAGCGGCAGCCTGGTCCCGCAAACTCATCATCAATTTCACAGTATCTGTGATCCATGGGTATGATTTATTTCTTATTATGAATGTTTTGATGGGTGCATGCAGGTCAAATATAAATACTATATGCCGGCTCATTGCTTCTACCTTGTCATTAACGTTAGGCAATGCAGATATCAGGTCCCAACGCACACTGCGCATGTCAATGTCAAATAGTGGTAAATGTATATCATTAATAGGCCTGTGCGTTATACGATAGGGCTTAGGTTTGTCTCGCTTTATAGCGAAATCGCACACAACAATACGATGCCCAAAGAGTGAACCTACATGCTCAGTATGTACCCTTTTGGCTTTTAAGCTAGTACAGACTACGTCAATCAATGTTTGGCTGGTATTTGTAAAATGTGTTGGTTCTGTAACTATTTGTGTTAAATTAAGGGTAAATAAAAAATTATTAAATTTAGTTGTTTTAATGTCATTGGCTAAAAATAAATTTATATTAAAGTCACCTAGAAGTATTAAATGGTCATAATTGGATAAAGAGCTAATCGAGTCTGATAAGGCGTCAAAAAATAGGTCAACGTTCTGCCAAGGTGGGCGGTACGCAGTACCTATTACTATTTTTTTTCCCTTGAACAGTTAGTTGTACCCACATTTGTTCCACCATTCTGTGTTTTGGATCGACGGGAGGGGATAAGTTACGTGCCGTAATCGAACGTTTAGTGTAGAACCCAATTCCCCCACCGCGAGATCGCGAGCCTTGGGGACGCGGAGTGTGGCGAAGCCTGCACCCAGGGAGTACAGGCGCTCTACATTCATCGCCTCGTCCCCTTAGCCATGTTTCGTTAATGCATAACACCTCCATGTCCAATCGAGTGCAGGTCGCTATAAAGTTGTCGTGGTTTGTGCCCAAGGACCCCGCATTGAACAAACCAATTCGTAGCTGATTACGAGTCATTATAGCATCTAATAAACAATGGTATTGTAAGCGGGAAGCGTGACAGAACCGGTTTCAAAAAATAGCCATATGCAGTACACGAGTGCGGGGTTAGGGCGAATTTGAGGTTATATGTGCGAAAATGTGTTTTAATAATGTACCGTTGTGTAAAATTAATCGGATAACGTTTATAAAGGTTCAGTTTTACGTTCGAGTTGATATTATAAGTTGTGTAATGTGTATAATTATATGTAGTGTTAAAAAGTGATATAAGTTGAACTAAAGCATAATTAGTGGTCGACAGTGGTTGCGTAAAAGACAAACAAACAAGAACAGTGGTCAACAAAAGTACCACCAAACTACTGTATTGAACAAACCTAGCGGGAGCCAAAAACACGATCCAAATCAAGTTCCGTGCGTATACGGTGCCGTGGCGAGTCCGTGCCCGCCTGTCGCCGAGCGAAGATCTTGCCGTCCCTCGTCCATACGTACCGCCAAGAGTGCTGCTCCTTCAACTCTCGAGCCTTGTACAGTAGGCGCCGGTTGTGGGGAGTCAGACGCTCATTGACGTAAAACCTGCGAGCGGGACCAGGGACGCCGGTGGCCTCAGTGGTGGCGCCTCGTCGTACGCGCGCCGCCTGCAGCAGGCGGTCCCTCACGGCGCGTCGCGCCAGGCGCACCACCAGCGGCCGCGGCCTCCCCGCGGGCCCATGGGCACCTTCCACCAGAAGAGACTTCCGACCCACGCGCGTAGCGTCAACTATGTCTTGCTCGGTGAGTTGAACCCCTAATTTATTTCCCAGAGCTGTTACCAAGTGTATTGGGTTCTCGCCGCTGGTCTCCGGCACACTTGATAGTTCAATATCATTTAATAACAGCTCCTGGTCGCGGTCGTTGAGCTCCAACCTAAGCTCTGAAATTGTTTTGACCAGAGTCTCCTCGGATGCGACATCCTGCGGCTGGGGCTTGGTCTCCAACGCCTCAACACGGGCACAGAGCCCGTCAATACGGGCATCGCAGCCATCGATCCTGGCCGTCAGGCCCGCCAGCGACAGACGAAGTGCACCAATGTCCTGGCCCATCCGCTGCAACTGTTCACGAATAAGCCGGAGCTCGGTGATCAGAACCTGTGTGTCACTTAGGCGGGACGTGTCCAAACCATTGTCCTGCGGGGTGATGTTATGCTGCGTATAGGACACGTCCATGATTGAGTTGTCCCCCGCTGACTCCACTGGGCTCACAAAGGCCTGGACCCGCGAACCACGACACATATTTACATTTCGTACGGGTGTATCGTCGGTCCTAGGCACAAAATCTGACCTGTTCCGGCACTGCTCACACGTCCACGCACTTTTGTAGGCAGGGTCCATGCGTTTGTAAGCGTCCATGGTGACATTTGCGCAGAGAAGTTCGTAACATTTTTGGCAGTTACAGCACTTCAGAAAATCGACGCTCGTTAAACGGTTAATACAACCTGCGCAGCTTGCCATTGCGTTTTACACTTTACGGTCCAAGGAATAGGGTTCAAAATAATATGCAGTCGCACTGTCACTCGAGCAATGCGCTTGCGCAGTAGCTAACAGCTGATTCGTCGACAGCGGTCAGCTGACCCGCACAAGTGTTGATTATGACTAATTTGAGTTCACTTTACACCGATTTTAAAACAGTAATATCTAGTTCGATTTTCTTTGCACACACTGTTAGATTGTTTATTCCAGTTACCACTGATGTCTATTTAGATAAAATAAGCAACTTTGTACCAAAAGCGACTTGTTAAGGTTTTTTTTTAATAAAATTCACGGAGCAAACGACAAGTACGTGTTACAATTTTGACGTGCGTCACGTGACCTCTATTATCGATCCTTATTCAATATGGAGTCTTACTCGTGTAAGACTAAGAACAGCGAGCGTTTTCAATCCAAGCTTTTTATGAAAACGATCGTTCTTATGTGTCTGTTCGTCGGCGTTTTTGACTTGAGTTCCGATTACGCAATATTCGCGAGTGTCCCAGCACAAATTTGATCAAGCAATGGTTAGTCAGATTTAAAAATACTGGCTCAACACTAAAATCTCGACATAAGGGACGTGCACGGTCTGTGCGTACTACAGAAAACATTGAACGGGTGAGAGCGTCTGTGCGTGCGGATGCAAGAAACTCAACGCGTGAGCGAGCTACGGTTAATTCAGACCGTTACATCTCTATGTTAAGGGATTTCCTGGCACCGAAACTTCACGAATCGCATGGTTACAACAACAACACACGGTTTCAGCAAGACGGGGCCACCTGCCATACAAGTAACGTGATCCTGGCAGCTTTGCATTAAATGTTTCCTCAAAAATTGATATCGAGGCGGGATGATATTGCTTGGCCTCCCAGGAGCCGTGACTTAACTCCAGCTGACTTTTTTTTTGTGGGGTTACTTAAAAAATAAAGTGTACTCAAATAATCCGGCAACCACAGCAGAATTAAACGAGAACATTCGCCAAGAATTCCAAGCAATATCTCCGCAACTTCTGACGAAAGTCTTTCAAAATTTACAAACAAGGCTGGAAGAGTGCCGCAACCGCCATGGACGACACCTTGATGATTTAATTTTTAAAACGTAAAATTTATTTATTTGACATACTTTCTAAATATACTTTTTATTTCAAAACACAAAAAAACACCAATTATTTCAATTTTCAAATATGCATTTATCATTGGCCCACCCTGTACTTACAAGCAACGTTAGAACACGCATAATCGCGCTACGCTACGTGTTGCGTGGCAGTGTGTTAATTCGCCTAAAGCCCGCGCCTTCGGCTTGGGCTATACCTACTTTCACACTCGTTCACAATTTCTTATTTACCGCCCTTAATACACAATGTACTAAAAGTAACCAATGCCTGGCCAGACACCAGTCTTATGGCTCACACTAAAATAGTTCGAGTTTCTATTGAAATGTACGAAGAAGGTACATTGTATGATGGCCAACTGGAGGTATACAACTTTTTTGCCGCCATTTTTTTTGTGCGGTAAATTTGACAGTTTTTGCTACAAAATTAGTTTGTGTACATACCGTCGAATGCTGCAACTTTGCCAACCTGCTACAATTTTGCTCATTTTACAAAAACCCACTTTTCTACCAAACTATTACATATTCTTTTCTTCTATAAATAGTAAAATTTGTAGAATTTATCTGGCAACCCATTTCAACATATTTTTTCCTGGCAGCACACCTACTTTTAAACTCAGTCGGTGTTAACGCTTAGAAAGCAACCAAGTGTTTTTTCGATGTTTTCAAAACTTTTATTATAAGTGCGAAAATATCTGTTATAGCCACTTGTGGAGTACTCATATGGTAAGTAAATATGCTATTTGCGATGTTTTATGAAGTTTTTCATGTAAATAAACTCTTTAAAGGCCAGAATGACGACGGGCAATGTTGG
The DNA here is from genome assembly GCA_025490895.1 of Thaumatotibia leucotreta. Lineage (NCBI taxonomy): Eukaryota > Metazoa > Arthropoda > Insecta > Lepidoptera > Tortricidae > Thaumatotibia > Thaumatotibia leucotreta. Next base: position 74,161 of record JALPQI010003497.1, on the reverse strand, counting down.
GAAAGGTTTCTTAGAATGTATATGTCCCAAAATTGCCTGGTCTAGGGTTGACACTATATTTATTTTATAAAAAAAATATGAAAAAAAAAATAGTTTTATTAATTAAGTCTTTAGCTACTATTAACTATTTGTTATTTCAACCCTTACAATACTGAAATTTAGCAAATTAATAAAAGAAATGCAATTTTTTTAAGTAGTAAAATTATTGGTGTCTATTTTGTTTGGCACAACCCTAGCTACGCTTGGGACAATGTATGGAAATGCTGTAGAACACGTCACAACTATGCCTATGTCGTAAAAAAAATACTTGCGTAGTATTTAGTGTATTCTACTGGCACCTTGGCTTAAATATGACTGCTATAAAATTAAAAAGGGTTTCCATTTTTAAATTCTCCATATATTACCACAGATAATCCACTAGGCAAAGTTGCAGCTTTTGGCTACAACTTTGACTGTAACTTTAAATGTTTCTAGAAGCTAAACTATTAGTATTTGGCATACTTTGAACCCTGATACTAATGTATTTTGAACTAGATTAGCTTAGCAATGTAAGAAAGAGTACAGATAACACATACTTTAAGAGTTACTTGAAAAAAACATGAATTTCCGTGCAAAGTTGTAGCAGTTGACGGTATATGGCAAATTTATTATGAACCGTTTTACGACAGATCAACGCGTTTTAATTAATAAGCCACAATAGAAACATTAAAAAGAATGTTTCCCGGTCGGTTAATTTCGAGTTTGGAGAAAAGGGGACATAAACTCTGGCCCCCAAGATCGCCTGATTTAACTGCTTCATCTATCATGAAAATTTCAAAAATGTGTACCACTTATTTGGCTACCCTGTATTAGACGGAACATTCCCAGTACCGGTCCTGGGTGCTTAGACAAGTCGCCAATCGCTAACGAAATCGTCAATCGCAAACGAAAGGCAGTTAACTGTCTTTGTCGCACTAATATGAAAGAAGACAGAGACGGAAAACTACGATACGCCACTAAGCGTTAGCGATTGGCATAGCTTGGCTAAGCATCCTGGTCTATTAATTAATATCAGCTATCCAGTTATCCAAATAAAATGTGTATTTGTTCGCAAAAAGTATATATTTTTCTTATTTATAAAACTCTGATACTCGTATCGGTAATTATGAAAGTAGGCAGGTAAATAGATACGTAACTCTCAAGAATTTATTATTTATTGAATTGTTCATTCAATTTTGGAGTTTTTTCCATATTATTGCACTGCGAACAAATTATTCGACCTCTGGTGAATGTACATACAATTAGGTAACAAAAACTGTGGTCTACCGCTTTTCGACTTTATCACAGCTGAATAGAGTTAAAAAATTATAGACCACATTTTTTGTTCACTCTACCAACATTATTATTTTTTTAAATTTTACCTTTATAATATTTTGCACCAACGTGTGGCCTTTAACGTATTTCTGTATTTGTTCATCAATCGGACTGCAAATATCATTCACGTCCACCAATTCCCTCATGAAGGGAGTATTCTCTATGAAACTGAAAATAAAGCATTAACCCTTAAATAACCTTAAACGGTGATTCTGAGTAAAATAAATACCTTGGGACATCTTACAGAAATCGATCACGGTAAGCTTAATACCTATGCTTGTGATTATTACGAAGCGATTATCTCCGAAAATATAGAGTTTAAGAAAAAAAAATTATTGTGACCCTTATTATTTTTAAAATACCTATTTAACAATATCACACACCATAGGATAACAAACAGCAAAATAAAAAAAATCATCCTCACTCTACTACTACTATACAAGGTGAGGAGCAGAAAAAAATCTGCATTTTATTATACCACTTTGTCGGCGTTTTAATATGTATATGCATGTCCCAAATTGCAATTTTCTAGTACTAACTAACGGCCACTGAGCTATGCTGCGGACAGACAGACAGACTGACATGGCAAAACTATAAGGATTCCTAATTTACTACGGAATTAGAACTAAAAATTAGGTAAGTAACTACTTATTTATGTATTCATCCCGGCGTATATAGGTCATATTTTTGTGTTGCAATTGTGCGATGAACTTCTTGTATGTGATCCAATGCTCGGTGTAGTTGAACTTCGTTTGGTCCATTTTGGCTTGCGGGCAGATCGTCACCGCTGGAAATGGAACCTGTAAAACATCATTACCTATCTAAATTATTTATTTTTAAGAAACCTACATCTTAGTTTTTTTTATAAATGACTGTATAAGATTTCTAATCATTTACTTCAAGAGCCATATTTTTGTTGATGGTTTTATGTTGAGTTGAGTTCATTTACTAAATACCAATTTTTTACAAAATATGGTCCTTACATGGCCTAAGTTATCTTAGTTGATGATATATGAGATTTGGCCTTTCTTACATCTTATTAAAAACCAAGTACAAAAATAGTGTATTATTTTAAGATACTACTTTTTGACCATGTACTCGTACCTGTATTAAATAATTACATAGACCTATCTAAAATAGCTGTACCTGCACTACTGGAAGATTGATGATGGGCAGCAGTATCATCGACATCATAGTGCGCACACTACTGCGATCGCCAGCCAGCATTTACTTCCTATTACCACAATGCGACTATCGCCACGTCATCAGCCTATCACAGTCCACTGCTGGACGTAGGCCTCTCCTATTAACTATGCGTATAAGACGCATTAGGAGGTAAATGCCCATAATCGCCACGCTGGGCAAGCGGATTGGCGATCGCAGTAATGTGTCCACTATGATGACGCTGCTGCCCATCATCAATATTTTATCAAATAATGGTCAGGGACACTTCAATCCCTTAGTCGACTCTTACGACACCCGCAGGAGGAGTTGGGGTGGTGAAAAAAATTGTATTCTTACTGCCGTCACCACAATGCGACTATACGCATAGTTAATAGGAGAGGTCTACGTTCAGCAGTAGATCGAGAGGCTGATGAGGATTATACGAATACAAATTAAGCTTGGCCGTGTGGTGACGGCAGTAATAATATATTTGTCACCACCCCAACCACCTTCTAGCGGGTGTCGTAATAAGAGCCGAAAGAGATTAGTGTCATTGACCATTCTTTGATAGAAGATTGATGATGGGCAGCAGCGTCATCATAGGGAACACATTACTACGTTCGCCAATCTTCTTGCACCTAATGCGTCTATACGCATAGTTAAAAGGAGAGGCATACGTTCAGCAGACCGAGAGGCTAGTGATTATACGACTTAAAAATATATATATATCTTAGGACATCTTTAAACGAATCGACCTAGTCCCACGGTAAGCTCAAATTAACAGGCGACGATATATATAATAGATATATACATATAAATTCTTAAATACATAGACAGCCATGACCAAGGAACAAATTTTTGTGATAAATAAATACACAAATAATGCCCGAGATTCGAACTCAGAACCTCCAGCTTCGTAGGGTCCCTACCAACTAGGCTACAGGGGCTGGCAAAATGAAACTGATATCAGACCTCATTGGCGGCCATGAGTTGTTCGTTGACGGTGATGATGATAGGGCTGGTCTGCCACTTGGCCCACGCGTCACTCATGGTCCACGCGCACAACGACACGCTCGACACGAACACAGTGGCCCAGAACATTCTGGAATAAATACTCGATGTATAGTTACAGGGTCCCACTGCGACATGAAGGAAAGTTTTTTTTCCCCTCACTAGCTCGTAAAGCGCTGGTTTATCCTTTAATACGAGCGGGTAAAAACGCTTTTTACACACTTGTGAATAAAGTAATTTGACATTTCTCTAATTCCTATAGCCCCCTACTGCCTAGTATAAGTGGATCTGTATGACCGTAGTAAACATGCGCAATCGGAGCTCACATGTTAAATTGGTCGTTTCACATGTGACTTTGTAAGCCATTGGCAATATTTATGTTCCATAAGTAACTCTATTCTACGATACGTTTCGACATTGAGTTTTAAATAGTTTATTTAAGTTAATTTACATTTGGATGAGATTTGTAATCATATTTCCTCGCGATAGTGAGGGGAAAAAAGTTGTATTACACTTGGCGGCAAAGTTTGTTCAACTCTCGTGCCTTGAGACCTTCGCAATGCTCAAGATTCCAGTTTTTGAACCACTCGCTACGCTCGTGGCTCAATTTTGGAATCTTTCGCTAGCTCAGGTCTCAATATTGGCACGACAGTTAAACAACAACTTTGCCCCCTTGTATAATAAATAACTATTTTATGTTGGCACAACAAAGTGGCTCCACTCCACCTGATCGTAAGTGAAAAGTAGAGCCCAAATCGCGGCGGCAACGAACAGGAGACAATCAGTAACCTGTTAGTTGCCACCGCCTTGCTGGCCCGCTAGATGCTTCTTCACGCTTCGTTTAAAGGGTCAAAAGTGAAGGGACCAGTGGACCACGGACAGTTTTGTCCACAGATGTCATATATACCATAGATCAAGCAAACGTATCTACTCGTACTTAGCGTGTCAAATGAACTCAGTAAAATCTACTGAGTTGTCCGTCTTTAATCGCAGCTTGCAGCTTTCGGGCGTCAAATTTTGTAAGTTGAAGTGAACAAAAACATTAATAGTGCCTCCTAAAGTAATATTGATTGCAACAACACAAAAAAATATGAATACTCAAGGGCCTGAGACATATTTAAAATCATAGGCAAGTAACAACTTCAGTACAAAATCTGACACGCTTGGCCGCCATACAAATGAATGAACTTGTTTCTTCTATCCAAATCTAATTCTAAGGTTTTGTCACTTTTGTCCGAAATTGAGATTTTTAATATCAAAATGTAGCCCTTACGTTATTATTTACATATTCTGGTACAGATATATCTGATGGTGTATCAGATAGCGTCCGGAGCGTTCAAAAATAGCTGAACATGCCTTTATTGCCATAACGATAGATATTTTTGAGCGTTCATGACGCTGCGATATATTTAAAGGCGACTGAACACTTGAACAGCCAGAATGTCTAAAAGTAAATATCATACTATCATATTATAGCAAGTCCATTTGCTTGGCTAGCTGGAAGATCCCTTATAGAGATAAGCTCGCATTTGTACGATAGACTTGTGGTAGGTACTTTTCTATAATTTTTGTGCAATAAAGTGTTTTACTGCTAACTTCTACTAAACCTGAAATTCTCAACGCGAATGCTGAAAATCGAAAATTTCAAACATCTATCTTTGTTACTCAAATTACTCGTATGTCTGAAAATCTAAAACTTCAAACATCTGGCCTGCTACCGCAAACACCGAAGTACGAAAGTTTCGCAGATTTCTCTCTATGACGACAAGATTATCCTTTATAGGGACAAGCTCGCCTTTGTACGATAGACTTGTGTGTTTTGAGTGCTTTTCTATAATTTTTTCCCCTCACTAGCTCGTAAAGTGCTCGTTTATCCTTTAATACGAACGTGTAAAAACGCATATTATTCACTTGTGTGGCAAAGTAATGACCTTGGTTTTGGAATAACAAAACGTAAAATGCTCATGGAAATCGTTCCATATTAATGATAATTAAATAATTAAATAGTTTGAGAATTTAGTGTAAAATACAAACCTTTATATAATATGATGATTTTAACTTATAAATCCTAAAATTCCATAAGTAACAATTGTTTTAGTGAATGATGATAAGATGACTAGATGCAATCACAAAACGCAGAAAATGTCAACGTCAACATTGCCAGAGAATATTATAGGTTATAATCTTCATTTACCGACTCGAACACGAATAAAAATAGTAAACTAAACAACTTTCAGGGTGTTCTGTTATAATTTTGTAAAAATAATGAATGAGAATGATTTAATAATGCATTGGCGTTGGTGTAGTGCAACTACAGGAATGTGTTAAAATCGTGCTGCGTTTACTTTTTCGTCCTAAGTTTACTGCGACAAAATCTTGCATTAAATACATGATGCATTTGGAAAATTATTATCATTAACCCGATGATGATTGTAATGTGAACAAATAATTACCTTTTTTGAGTTTCCTCGCTATAGTGAGGGGAAAAGTTTTGTGTTACACACGGGTGCAAATGTATTTTACTTCTCGTATGTTAAAACACTCGCTGCGCTCAGGATTCTATTTTAGAACCACTCGCTTCGCTCGTGGTTCAACTATAGAATCCTTTCGCTTGCTCGTGTTTCAATTTCATACTCGCGGGTAAAATACAACTTTGCACCCTTGTATAACAAATAACTATTGTACAATAAAGTGTTTTACTACTACTACTAGACCTGAAATTCTTAACGCGAATGCTGAAAATCGAAAATTTCAAACATCTGTCTTTATTACTCAAATTAATTAAAGTGACATAGATGCTCGAAATTTACGATTTTCCTCTCTGCAGTGTTATTCTATTCACTAAGGAAACCGCCTTGCTGTCAGCGCTGTCAGTTAGTGAATACCGTTTTCCGCAGCGCTGCGCTCGACGTCGAAGTCAAGGCTGTCTAGACGTCGAGCTCGTTGACGAACGCAGCGTCGAATGTGTGAATAAGAGAATAGCATAGCCGCTCACCTCTCTAGCATAGACAGCCCCCTTGCTGTGAGATACCGCAGACCGTGAAGCGTTGAGTTGAACGTGAAGTCTCGGAGCAACTCACACAGCAATCGGCCGCGCGTGCCCCGCACCGCATGCTCCTCTTTATTTGACTCTTTGCTTTGCTCAGGCTCAGGTCTACAATCCAAAGCGCGATTTAGATCCACATTATTTTCAAAATTCCTAAATTAGGATTCAACATAATATACCATGTATTATGTTATTTTTCATCACGCCGTCTAAGCACGCCATTGCTTGCATGCGTAGCGGGAGTAACAGAAATGTCAGTACGTCATTTAATATATTTCGTCTTAAAACTTGTTTTTGTCGGCAAGTGTGATGAAAAACATTGTATGCATCTCGGCGGTTGGGAAGCGGAATACTAACTCGAGTCATTAAAAGCCCTCCGCCTACAGCGTCGGGCTTCTAACACTCTCGTTAGTATGGGTCGCCAGTAATTCCGTTCCCTCGATGCGCAATGTACAATTTTATTTTACTGAGGTATGCAATAAAGGGTATTGTACATAATAGACAAAATGTGCATCGTTTTTATCGCACGCTAAGACGATTGTTAGTAATGCGTATTATTACCCATTTTCGTAAAAGCCCGGGTCATGATAACATCCTGTTTATCTGTAGTTTAAAGACGTGCAGTGATGCTTACCTCTTGTTTGTTTCGGGAGACATGTTCCCCGACGTTCGAAGAATGTATTTCGACTGAACTTTAATCTAGCCATGTACATTGTACATTGCCTAGCTTATGACCTAATTATAATTTTAGGTTTGGTCGTTAAACAAATAATTGACACGTTATGTTAATTTATTGAAATTTTAATGTTTATTAGCTTGTCTAGCCGCCGTAGACACACATAGCCAATTTAAGAGGTAGGTAGGTAGTAGGTAGGTCAATATTAAATTATTCATTTCTCACGGTCATTATCAAAAACGAGTGTATTGTAGTAGAGTTCATAAATATGCAAGCATTTATTCATCTTAAATTATTTTTTTATACAAAATGGACGAAAAAATACGAGTCATAGGTAATAAGTGTGGCCTCAACCAGCTTTTTAGTCAGCTGACGAAACAACTGATGGACACATGGATACAAAGGTCTCAAAATCTCTACTGCACTGCAATTGACACAAAGCCCAAAGTGTTTCACATCCAGTAATAATCAGTGGCGTAGCTAGGGGGGGGCAGGGGGGGCTCGTGCCCCGGGCGCCAAATCAGAGGGGGCGCCAAATCGGCCAAAATTTTTGATATACTTTTGCATAATTTATACATAAGAAAAATTAAAATGCTAGACGTGTACATTTTCCCCGGGCGTCAAATTAAAAGAGGCGCCAAATCGGCAAAATATTTTGATTTCCTTGTGCATAATTTACATATGAAGAAAATCTGTAGGTATGCATAAATTTTAGAAAGGTACATTTTCCCACCCATTGGCGCCCGCGACAAATCGGAGGGGGCGCCAAATCGTCCAACATTTTTGATTTCCTTGTGCATAATCAATGAAAACATAAAGAAAATCTTTATGCGTTATTTAAAAAAAATGCTAGATTGGTACATATTGCACGGGCGCAATATCAGGGGGGGGGCTTCAAACCAGCCAATTTTTTTTATTTCCTTATGCATAATTTACACATAAAGAAATCAAGGAAAGGTCAATTTTAAAACTTTATTTCAGAAAGTCCGTAGGTGCTGTAGGTATTTTTTGTCGTTTTCTTTAGATTTTTTTCTCTTAACCGCGTAATACCTTATTTGCAGAATTTTTAGTACCTACCATAAGTATGGAAATGTAGTACTTATTAGCTTCGAACAAAGGCTATAATCGGACTTTCATACATATGCGACCTTTGATTGTAGGGGATATTTTTTTTTATGGTAAGCAATGGCTTCTATTAGATATTTTTACCAAGTTTCAGCTTCTTATGTTTGACAGTTTCTGACGTACGTCGCTTATACGGTTTTCAGAAAGTAACGTTTTTAGGATTCCGTAGCCAAAATGTCAAAAGCATAGTTCAGTGGCCGTTAATACTACAAATCTGCAATTTGGTACAGGTATACCTACGTATTAATCATTCCAACAAAAAGTACAATAAAAAGTAAAAAACTAAAAAATTTCGGGTACGTCCCCAATTGGTGAGGTGGAAATGTTTTTTTTATTTGCTGTAAGTAATTGTATAGTTATCATTGAATAGGTCTCTTAAAAAGAATAAGGGTCTTGAAAGAATGTTTTTTTTTCTAAAGTCAATGTTTTCGGAGATAATCGCTCCAGAAGAAAAAAAAATTGTGCCCTTTAACTTTTGATCCGTAGGTCCAAAAAATATGAATCACGTCTGTGCTTATAGAATACTTTAAATTAAAACTATTTCGAACATAATCTGCTCAGCCGTTTTTGAATAACTACGTAACCCCACACTGAGTATGGCCCGAGATAGTTTTTTTAATTATTAGTCCGTATTCTATTAACTAAGGCCCATCTGTACAGAAAATATTAATATCACTTGTTTAAAAAAAGAAGGAAATAAAAGGAATCGAAAAGTTCAAACTTTGTTTTACAGGTACTATAGATTTTTCATCATCATCATCATCAGCCTATCGCAGTCCACTGCTGGACATAGGCCTCCCCAATTTCACGCCACCGTTCTCGATCTTCGGCTGCTCGCATCCAGCTCCTGCCAGCCATCCCGCGCAAATCGTCGCTCCACCTTGCCTGAGGGCGTCCTACACTACGTTTGCCGAGACGCGGTCTCCACTCAAGAACTCGTTTACCCCAACGGTTGTCGGTTCTACGGCTAATATGGCCAGCCCACTGCCACTTCAGCTTGCTAATACGGTGGGCTATGTCGATCACTTTGGTTCTCTGCCGGATAACCTCATTTCTGATTCGATCCCGCAGAGATACGCCGAGCATAGCCCTTTCCATAGCTCGCTGAGCGACCTTGAACTTGTGGACCAGCCGTACCGTCAGTGTCCACGTTTCGGCTCCGTACGTCATGACGGGTAGGACGCACTGATTGAAGACTTTTGTCTTCAGACACTGTGGGATCGACGATGTGAAGATTCGACGTAGCTTCCCAAATGCTGCCCAACCTAGCTGAATTCTTCTATTCACCTCATTCTCGAAGTTGTTTCTACCCATCTGGAATGTTTGGCCGAGGTATACATATCTTTGAACAACTTCGAGAACGGTGCCGTGTACTGCGATCGGTTCCGGTAGTACATGTTCATTGAACATAACCTTGGTTTTGTCCAAGTTCATCCGTAGGCCGATGCGTATAGAAGAGTCAGCCAGGTCGTTCAGCATCTGTTGTAGGTCCTGCAGCGTTTCTGCCACGATGACGATATCATCAGCGAATCGTAAGTGAGAGATGTACTCGCCATTAATGTTGATGCCACACCCTTCCCAGCTCAGCGTCTTAAACATATCCTCCATTGCATTTGAGAACAATTTCGGGGAGATCACGTCCCCTTGTCTCACGCCTCTATGCAATGGTATAGGATTTGTTTGCTGATTCTGTACTTGGACGGACATGGTGGCGGCCTCGTATAGACATCTTATCACTTGAATGTATCGCCAATCAACTTGACATCGCTGCAAGGACTCCAGAACAGACCAGATCTCAATCGAGTCAAAGGCCTTCTCATAGTCCACAAATGCTAGACACAGGGGCTGATTATACTCTTCAGTCTTCTGTATAATCTGCCGCACTTCTTCTTTTTGATTTTTCATATGAGCCGAAAAATAAAAAGGGTTAAATTTTAATGTTTTTGTATCAAAATATCTACGACAATCTGTATTATTATGTAGCCAATTTGTTATTCTGTTTGGAAGATAATTAAGTCATGAACAATACCACTATAAGTATTCTTGAAATATTTTAATTATCATCAAATTTTTGACATTTAATTGAAATAGTAACATTGGGACACATTTGCACCTAAGTGTATATAGGCATATTGTACATTCTAACAAGACATTTAATGATGTACTTACATTGTACACAAGCTTCTGATTTCTAAATTAGTTTTCTTATCAATCTTTCACGTTAGTTTTATATATATAAAATCGCTGCTGGGCATCTAAAGTCACTAAATTTAATGTCTTGTTAGAATGTAGTACAGTATACAGTATGCCTACATATACACATTCAGTGGCGTATCTAGGGGGGGGCAGGGGGGGGCTCGTGCCCCGGGCGCCAAATCAGAGGGGGCGCCAAATCGACCAAAATTTTTGATATACTTTTGCATAATTTATATGTATAAGAAAAATGTAAATTCATAACATGCTAGACTGGTACATTTTCCCCGGGCGTCAAATTAGGAGGAGCGCCAAATTGGCAAAATATTTTGATTTTATTGTGCATAATTAACATATGAAGAAAATCTGTAGGTATGCATAAATTTTAGAAAGATACATTTTTCCCGTGCGCCAAATTAGGGTGGGCGCCAAATCGGCCAACATTTTTGATTTCCTTGTGCATTATCAACACATAAAGAAAATTTTTATGCGTAATTTAAAAAAAATGCCAGATTGGTACATTTTCCACGGGCGCAATATCAGGGGGCTCCAAACTAGCCAATTTTTTTTATTTCCTTATGCATAATTTAGGTACACATAAAGAAATCGAATTAGGGTGGGCGCCAAATCGGCAAACATTTTTGATTTCCTTGTGCATAATCAACACATAAAGAAAATCTTTATGCGTAATTTTAAAAAATGCTAGATTGGTACATTTTCCACGGGCGCAATATCAGGGGGGGCTCCGAACCAGCCATTTTTATTTATTTTCTTATGCATAATTTACACATAAAGAAATCAAATTAGGGTGGGCGCCAAATCGGCCAACATTTTTGATTTCCTTGTGCATAATCAACACATAAAGAAAATCTTCATGCGTAATTGAAAAAAATGCTAGATTGGTAAATTTTCCACGGGCGCAATATCAGGGGGGGGGGGCTCCAAACCATTCCTAATGCATAATTTACACATAAAGAAATCAAAATTGTTTACTTATGCCTTAATTCACAAAATGCTAGAAAGGTCAATTTTAAAACTTTATTTCAGAAAGTCCATACTGTATTTTTTAGGGTTCCGTAGCCAAATTGGCAAAAACGGAACCCTTATAGTTTCGCCATGTCCGTCTGTCCGCAGCATAGTTCAGTGGCCGTTAATACTAAAAATCTGCAATTTTGTACAGGTATGCCAACAAAGTGGTACAATAAGAAGTAGAAAAAAAAAATCGGGTAGGTACTTCCCAAATTGGTGAATTGGTGAGTTGAAATTAGTGTGGGGTATCATTGAATAGGTCTCTTAAAAAGAATAAGGGTCTTGACAGAAAGTTTTTTTTCCAAAGTCAATATTTTCGGAGATAATCACTCCAGAAGAAAAAAAAATTGTGTACCTCCCCCCTCTAACTTTTGATCCGTGGGTCCAAAAAATGTGAAAAAAAATCATGAATCACTGTGCCTAAATATACACAGACATTGGTAGTTGAGGTACCAAACATGAAAAAAGATACCTATAGTCGAATTGAGAACTTCCTCCTTTTTTGAAGTCGGATGAAAATCTACTTTTTTCCTGCCTAGTAGGTTGAATTTTTGGAAAATATTACGGAATCCTAAAAGTGAGTCTTTTAAGTGTTCCGTACCAACTAGGAACCCTTTAAGTTCAGTTAAGGGGGGGGGGGCGCAAATTTGGCGCCTGCCCCGGGCGCCTTTTACCCTAGCTACGCCCCTGTACACATTCGAATTGAGAACCTCCACCTTTTTTGAAGTCGGTTGAAAATCAACTTTTTTATCCTGCCTAGTCGGTTGAATTTTGGAAAAAATAGCTTAATCCTAAAAGTGAGCCATTTCACGGAACTCTTAAATGGCTCACTTTTAGGATTACGTAATTTTTTCCAATATTCAACCTACTAGGCATGAAAAAAAAACTAGGAATCCTTTAAGTTCAGGTAAGGGGGGGGGGGGCGCAAATTTGGCGCCTGCCCCGGGCGCCTTTTACCCTAGCTACGCCCCTGGTAATAATGATATCATTGAAGCTCAAAATTGATAAAGTGATGATGTTCGAACTTCGCGCTATGCCTTCACTTCATATTTTATTATTAGAAAGCTCAATAACTGCCAGAGCAAAAAACGAAACAAAATAAAATGTTGTTTGGGTAAAATTTTAAAATAGCCTAATTTTTCATAAATTGTAATTACATATAATTGCATAAAAACATTTACTGCATTTAATGTGTCATGAAATACCAATTCAACAATAACTTTATTAATTTTCATCTGCATTTTGTTACTATTTTTTTTACACGTAGCAACTTTACGTGGGAAAAACCTCAAAGGTGTTATGGCTTCTATTCGAGCGTTCAGAATTAAAATTTATTTTTAATGTAATTTCCTCTTTTGTACCAAGTCATGGAACTATTATTTTTTAGCTATCTTTAAATAAATATACATACTGTTATGATGCTTGTCATATATACAAAAAACACTTGCTTTTTGTGAAGTTTTTAATAAATGCTAAGTGGTTTCAAGTAAATTAAAGTAAAATTTGAAATATTAATACGTTATTTATATTACAATGATACTATTTAGAAATAAAACATGCGTTTTTATGATTAAATTATGAACGCGACTCAATTTAACAGCAGATGTTTTTATCTGACAACACTACAGTTGACGTTCGCCGGGATTGCGAGCGCTAGTCGGGGAAGATTTTATGGAATCGTGTGTGAAAAGGATGTAATATTCGAGTATGGAGTGACCAATAATAGAAGGGCCACGTCTCCCTAAACCGGGGCACTACAACGAGCAATCAGACATCGGGTTCGCAAGTACCAGAATAGAATTGTACGCCGGCCAATCGGGAAGTCAAGACAGTCCGAGGTAAACATTCTTTATTTGTGCTATCTATGTTTAAGTACCTATCATTATGCCTTATCTAAATTATTGATAAGATTTACAACAATCTCTGTTTATATTTAAGAAGTCGCGTAAGTTATTAATTCTCATTTGGGTACTTTAATTTATATTTAATAGTGCTTCCTTTAAGTGTTAACAAGTGCCTAAAGTTACTTAAAAAGTAAGTAAATATTTTACCCTATACAGTGCACCGAAGAATATAAATAAACCATGCATATTTACATATTCTTCATATCGATAAAGAGTTTTCCATTAGAACCAACTTTTATGTGACCATTATTTGCCTATGTACTTTGGTTGCCTCTACATACACTCAAATATAATTGTCACCCTACCAACAAATTGCAGAATTATTTTTCACTCATTTGATTACAGAAGAGATTCTTATTAGAAAGGAAACTGTCTAATTAAAACTATTAGTTTATAGTCAGTCATGTTTATAATTTAAACTTTCACAATTATAACTTACTTTTAATATTATTCTGACGTTTCGGGCATTACACCCATGGTCGCAGGCAGAATGTCTACCTAATTATTAAATGTGAGTTTACATGCTTAAGTCTCATTTGTCGTTACAATATGAGTTTACTATGTAATTGAGAGCCTGTTTCCCAGTGATGGCATTTCTTGTTATTAATTACAAGACTACTTGTTCCGCTTGCATGGCTTCTTCCTATGTCTATAAATATGTATCAAAATATATTAGCATGAAATAAACCTACAACTAATAATAATAGTTAGTATTTATATCTGGACACAAGCCTTTATTGAGCTTACTTTGGAGGGACTATAATCGAGTTGTACATATTTTTTGCACTTTAAGCATCCATAAGTGCAATGTATGGAAAGTGTGATAGTACTGCCACGCTACTGGTTATCACTAAGTCTGTGATAATTGTGATACATGGTGCACCCACACATTTATTTTATTTGTCCTCTCCTGCCGCTTAAAACTGATAAGCAAATAAATAAATATTAGGGTACAAAGTCTTGTTTCGTTCGAAATGCTCATTATTTCAACTCATCATTAATCAATCAACAATGTACTCCTAATAAGTATATTGAAACACCCTTATACCCATATAATTTCTATGAACAAGTGTAGGGTGCAATCAGTGTACACAGTGAATAGACCCAGCATGTGTATGAAGCTGCAAATGCAATGTAGAGAAGAGAAGTTTTAGAGAAGTTTCGAACAATGTCAACAAACAGTTCAAAGAAATATATTGATTTAATCTTTCACGATTATCACTACATCACTACATAGTATAAAATAAAGTCACTTTTTCTGTCCCTATGTCCCTTTGTACGCTTAAAGCTTTAAGTAAAACTACGCAACGGATTTTGATGACATTTTCTTTAATAGGTAGAGTAATTCAAGAGGAAGGTTTTTATGTAGGTATAGTACCCGTGCGAAGCCGAGGCGGGTCGCTAGTCACTCATATTCTAAAGACAAACGGGTCTTAATCTTAATCGCGTAAACTTACATTGAATTATATCCTGACGTTTCGGGCATGACGTTACACCAGTGGTCGCAGGCAGACAATGTATCAATCAACACCTTCGAGCTGCGCGGGCTTTTCGAACTACCCGCACTTAATCTTGATCTCTTGATTATTCACTTCTAGGCTAGGGTTGTCACTAGAGGGCTACTACAAAATACTTACCACGCTTACATTTGTAAATCACGGGATTCCACGTGGACGAGATTCCTTGCCCCTCATTTTGATTAAAATTCCGATGTTTCTTAATTTCAATAGCTTCACGTACTTTTCGGCTATGATGTATACGTTCAAGAATATGATGTATACGTTCAATTCGATTGAACAAAATTTGCTGTTTCCTCGCGGGCACCCTGTATAAACAGCTATTTTCTTGGTAAATCTTGTGTCAACAGTACTTTTTAATCCCCTTCCGATTTCGGTTTGATAATATCCCTTTTAATGATTGTTACAGTACACTCTCAAAATGTCAGTGAACAAGAAATACATGGATTTGTACCTCACAGAGGTCTACAAGAAGTTCATAGCGATAAAGGATGAAGACTATAAGAAGTCTCAGGACATATTTAAGAAGGTCTTTGATCAGGTCAAACAGAAAATGGGAGAGAATTGCAACTACTTCAGCAAATACAGCAAAGAAGTGGGTATTATAATTACCTACAATTGGTTCTTCTTCTTAACCCTTAATAGGGCAATGGTAATATATTTACCACCTCATTTTGAAACTTATTCTGTCATTTAATTAGTGTCAAAGCCAATGAAATTTAGGTGTGACTGATGCCTTATTAAGGGTTAAACTTAATAACAGGGCTATTGTCAGTGGAGCAACTTTCATATGGTTCTTTCTAGACGCGTTCACAATTTGATGTATTTATAAATTAGGTTAAAAGGGTATCCGTAATGTTACTAACCGTAACCTGACTAATGGCTCCAATGGAAGACCAGCACTGGACTGTGTTCACAGCCCAGCAATATGCTGAATTGGCTATAAAGTTTTTTGAAGGTATAAATATTATACTTTTCCCTGATAACCGTCGATGTCAAGAAAATGAGGATCTTTTATTTTTATGCCCTATAATTAGTTAACAATCTTGTTTTAAGTGTGTGAGATTACATTTTTGTAGTTTTATGGATGAACAGAGCCTAATGCTTTCGTCCGCAACAAGTAGGTACAATGAAATAGAAAAAAAATGAATGAACTCGTGTCATGAGTGACATTGACGTTCTGATTGCGGACGAACGCATTAGGTTCTATTCATCCATAAAACTGCACAAATGTCACCTCACTCACTTAAAAGAAGTTTATTAACAATTTACTTATAGGAAATAAAAATAAACAAGCCGCATTTTCTTGAACCTTAAGACGACGGCTATCAGGGAAAAATACAATACTCGTACCTTCGGAAAACTTTACATAGCCAATTGGAAAGCATTTTGTGACACTAATTATTTTATATTTGTGTTTCTTTTGTGTTTTAATGTATATTATGTTGATGCGTTCCACGAAAAAGTCCACCAATGTCCAGTCAAAGACATAATAAGGTGTCCAGAAAAATGTCCAAAAATATGTTCCAGTGCACTCTAATTCTGTGTAATAAAATAAGAACGTCGTAACATAAATTATTTATGAGCGAATTCTTTCGATACTTATTGCTGCACTTGACTATCCCGTATAAACACGGTTTTTCTCAAAATTGTGGATTTAAATCAAAAAAATATTTATTAACTAATATCTCGAACGAAAGCTCAAATTATCGGAATATACGCACGTTTGTACTGGACTGCTCACGGAATACTCCTGTTGTGTCATAAATAAATGTTTTATTCTTTCTTCAAATTGACAAAATCTCTTCTAAGGTCCTATACGGCGGGAGTGTATCAGACGGTATAAAAGTATCCAAGCTAGACGAATTCGACATGGACATAGTGATCCGCCTGCCCATAAACTACGAGCAGGGAGACTCAGGGATATGGCTGGAGACAGACATTCCTGGTTACGTGAGGATGAAGATCACCAGTGCGTTTGACAACCTGGACAAACAGCCGGATTGGGAGAAGTGCCATAAAGTCACTAGGGAGTGGAGGTAAGTTCATAGAGAAACAAGAAACAGCACTAGTCGTATATGACAGTCTCCGTATCTTAGTTAATAGCGCCCTCTATGCTTAGCACAGCAGGCTTAGCACATGATGATGCGACAATATGTCGCCGCGAGATGGACTATCCGTCTCTCTTTTATTCATATAGTTAGTAAAAGACGGCAAATGTATCTCGCAGCGACATACTGTCGCACCAATCATGTGCTAAGCGCGCAAAATGCGACGTGAGCTGGAACTACACTGCGTCGAGAGTTACCGCCTACAGTTCGACGACGAGCTGTTCTACGTTAGTGATTACCGTTTTTCGCAACGCTGCGCTCGACGTCGAAGTGAAGGCTGTCTCGTCGTCGAGCTCGTTGATGAACGTAGCGTCGAATGTGTGAATAAGAGAATAGCATAGCAGGTCATCGCTTTATCTTGTGGGCGGCCTTACCACGCTGCGTCGTCATGTCTTCTTATTCTAGTACTAAATTGGACCGAATATTCGCAAGCCCTACTTGAGAGGCGGCTCATTCAGTGTGACTAGTTTAAGGCACTGGTCTCACAGCGAGCTACTAAGCTATGAACTAAGGGCTATAAACACGACTCCCGTGTAAAAAAAGAGACATGGCGATACTCGCCCGGCGGTGATTGTTGATAGCTGGGCGAGTATCGTCGTGTCTCTTTTATTTACATGGGAGTGCGTATCTTTTGTTCGTGTTTATAGCCGATAGTTCATAGCTTAGTAGCTCGCGGTGAGACCAGTGCCTAAGGGCGATTGTGCACCACAATGAATTTTACTGTCCGGCAGACCGAGTTTTCATGGTCCGATATGGCATGAAAAAACGCATGATTGGCTTGTGCACTTGTCCGTCTTTTTACTCGTAGGTGTGGCATAGTAGCATGAAAAAACGGATGATTGGCTTGTCCACTTGTCCGTCTTTTTACTCGGAGGTGCAGCATAGTAGCATGAAAAGTCAGTGCAATTCCGGACGCAGTGCACAAGCATTAACACGTTTTTCATAGCTGTCATCTCGGATCGGAAAAATACTGTCCGGAATGGGGAAAAGTAAAATGTCGGACGGTAAAATTACGTATAGTGCACAGGCTACTATATACATTTAATGGCGTGGCATATCGGACCGTAAAAAACCCGACTACCGGACGGTAAAAGTCAGTGTAGTGCACAAACGCCCTATCACACCATTATTTTCCAGGGACACGGACAAATACTTCCTCCAGAACAAATTCCGCGCCTGGATGCACGGTATAGTGCAACGAGCCGTCAACGACATGAAAGGGGAGGTCCGGGTAAACGGGGACCTGTACCTGCTGAGTTATAAGGCGGCCGGGCCTGCGTTCACCCTGAACGTGCGGAGTGGACCTGGGGGCCCCCCGTTCGTGTTGGATGTGGACCTGGTGCCGGTTATCCGGTTTTCGGTGCCGCGGTGGCCGGAGGGTTACAGGTGTGTTTGTTTATATGTAATAATATCCCTTGTAATAATTTAATAGGGCATTTTCACTTCTAGGGACACCCAATTAGCTTAACTCTCACAAAAAAAATAACTTCGATGTCAGTTTTGTAACGACAATTAAGCATAACATATTTACGTAAATCCACTTTATTTATGTTTTTGTATTGCATAAACGCGAATTCTTTCTGGATTAAACGATAAAAAAAAATTGTTAATATTTTATGCTTAATTGTCGTTACAAAGCTGACATAGTTAACTTTTTTGTGAGAGTTAAGCTAATTGGGTGTCCCTAGAAGTGAAAATGCCCATTATTGTATTTATTTATTTATTTAATCATTATGCACAAAAGAAAAACTTGACACACAAAATGCGGACTTAATGTCATAAGGCGTTAATAATAATTTATTATTAATTTATAAGAGGATGCTTTTGATACATATTTTGCATTTGACTGTATACTTTCCACGGTTGCCTCAAAACACAATAAACGACTATTAAGTCATTACACAATATTACTATAGGGAAACCTGCTTATGTGTACCTACGCCAAACTTGGGTGATAAATTTAGGCTTAGGACTTTTCATAGCATATCGTGGCTCTAAAATCCTTGGAGCCGCTATGTGTAAAATTTTCGAAGTCAAAGTCAAAGTATATTGTAATATTAAATATAATGATTTATACCTACTGTCACATCGTTACTGAGTTAATTTAAATCGAACGTAATTAATTTTATAAATCGAACTTGATTTCATAAAAAGTGCATACGAAATTAGTTATATCAGAAACCATAAAAAAACTAGACAATTAGGTTCAAGACAAACTAGAAAAAGTCTTAGATCGGAAATAGCGATGAAAATGGCAAAAGTATCATGTTGTTTTTCTCGAAAATTTCGAATCTCTCGTATAAATTACATGTAACTTCCGAACAAAAAACAAAACTGACGTTTGTCGACTTATACGACTTAAGATACCCCCGGCTAAGATCGTATGACCGCAATAACTACTGAAATAGTAGTATTTTTTTGCTCACTGGCTGTATTATGCATGACGCCATTTCACCCCGCCCCTCTCGCAAGTATGCAGCAACCGCTCAGCCGCATCAGTCGTGAGCTACGAACGTTTAAAAAAAAGTGTTTTTTTTTCGAGAATTTTTGAAGATTCCATCTTTAACAAGAAGCTATGCACCTTGTTCTCCTGACTTTAGAGTTGAAATGAGATACTAGTCCGATCATAAGCCAAGAAGGTTTTTCAATTGGGTGTCTTGGAAAAAAAATAGTGCAAGTTTGACTTTACGTTTACTCCTAAGCTATTCGGCTGAGTGGCATCAAGTAAATTTATATTAAAAGCTTGATTTTTTTTATCACGTACATCACACATCTGCAGGTAAAAGTTAGTGATAATAAATTAATGTTTTTTTTTTTTGTAAGGTAACTAAATTTCGTATGCACTTTTTATGATATCAAGTTCGATTATTAAAATTTATTACGTTCGATTTAAATTAACTCAGTAACGATGTGACAATAGGTATAAATCATTATATTTTATATTACAATATACTTTGACTTTGACTTCGAAAACTTTACACATAGCGGCTCCAAGGATTTTAGAACCACGATATGCTATGAAAAGTCCTAAGCCTAAGTGATAATCCTAGAAAAACTTTGTTCCACAAATTAACGGATTTTATGCGATTCAAATTATAGGTACGATTTTAAAGACAAGCGGGTCTTAATCGCGTATAACCGTCACGCGTAAGACCGGTTTGTCTTTAAAATATGAGTGATAATCGTGAAAGGTTAAATCAATATAGGTACTATTTATTGAAAATTGATGATGGCCGGTAGGGCATAATAGTGATGTGAAGTACAAACGTCTGTGAATCAAACTAATAATGTTAGAAATGTATTGTGATCATAAATTAATGTGCCAACGTACGTCTCGCTATGACACATGACTAAAAACCCCAGATCACTTATCAACTCAAATTTCCGGAGCCTATTGAATGGGACTCGTTCGGGAATTCTGTTGAGTAGATAACTACACCCACTCGAAACATTTCTATTGAATTATTGTCACGGGTCATCAATAGTCATCATCATCATTAGGGCTCCCGATATACGTACTATTCGCCGAACCGTAGCTCCGTGTTCTTAACCCCGGCGGTAGTAAGATCACGAATTTCACAGTCACGCCGAGATACGTACCCGAATCTTTGTTGTATACGTATCTACGAATCTTGGCTTCGTTCTGGCAACGACTGCTCGTGGCATGGATCCGGCCGGACCAATTACTATGCAAACAAATAAGGCCTATTTTTGAATAACAGCTTGTTTTTAAAGTACGTATTGAGTATTATACTCTGAATCGGGACGAACGGTATTTTATTGATTAGACTTGAATTTTTTGTATCGATTTAAGTTATAGAATAACGTGGTAGGTACTGTGTTCTATATAACAAGCGACGGTGTTATTTATGGATTAGAATTTATATTGTGATTTTGAATCACCATATAGAAAAATTAAAAAAGAATGTTAAAAATATTTGGCCAAATTGCTATACATAAAAGATAATACAGTCGTTCATTTAAGTTTATTACCTGACGGGGCGGCCCTTTTGTAGATAAGACCTATACTAAGAATTTGCACGCGCAAAGTAGCTAACAATAGTTTGTCTGCGATGTAATTGACCACACGTGGTAATTTTACTGATAAATATGTTAACTTGGGCTTTTCCTGGTACACCTTTTGTTTGTGAAGTTGAATGAAATAGCCGAATCTTTGTTTTGATATAAATAAGCGGGGATGTTTTAGTAAATTTGAAAAGGGCAATTTCGGCTTTTGGTTTTATACGTGTTTAGTCACTAATAAGATTGCAGGCCGGGCAGACTTAGAGAGAGTTTAGTCGAATTTAAATTAATTGTTTTTTTATTATTTTGTTACGTTTTTGTATTGTTACTGTTGGTGAGAAGATAGCGTTTTTAAAGTGTATTAATAATGAAGATCAGTTGGGTGTGGAGTTATGCCACCGGTCGGTGACACGGCTTTATGCACTTTGTGCAATGATCGTACGAACAATGAGTTTTTGTGTCGTGGTAGTACAACAGGATCGATAGGAAAGCATTTGAAAGCGGTGCACCTAAAATCTCCCGTCATCGTCACGACATACAATGAGTTAGTATATTGTATTTTTTAATTATATTGCTTTCTAATATCCTTTTATATTTTAAAAGTTCCTTATTTTGTAGGAAATAACGCTGTAAATTTGTATATTTATGACGCATTTATTTTGTTCCTGAGTTATGGGTTTCCTAGTATAGATTAATCGTTGTCTGGTACCCTCAATATTGATTTATGTATTTATTTATATCAACTTTATTGCACGAAAGAAAAACTTAAATTATGATATTTAGAACTAAGAAAAAATATTTACTCCGCACTGTGTTATGTATTTTTTAACTTCCGTTCACATCTCATTAATAAATTAGGTAATTAATACATGAGAATGTGTCAGTTTTTATTAATATTGAACTCAGAAAATATCTATATTTTATAGTTCTGCCCTCCTTACCTTAAAAAGTAAAATATTAATCTCAGTACGTATACACGTTATCATACTGAAATTACACAACTAAGTTATCGCACTTTACATTAGAAAGGCAATTAGGTAACCACTAAATTAGATTCACAAATATCACGGAACATTCTCATCCGTTTTCCTTAGTCCATAAAGACAACGCATCGAATCGTCACTCAACAACGCGAGCGGAACGGATCTGCGTGTAATTAAGATACGTATCCCCGTGTATACGTGTATACGTAACTTTAATGATACGTAGCCGTGTAACACGCAGGAAACGGGCCTTAAAACCGTGGCCGTGTAACACGGCAACGGGGATCCGGCTACGGTTACACGAAACACGGTCACGACCACGAGCCCTAATCATCATCATCATTTCAGCCAAAAGACGTCCACTGCTGGACATAGGCCTCCCCCAATGATCGCCAATATGACCGGTTCTGCGCTGCTTGCCTCCAGCGGGTTCCCGCGACCCTGACCAGGTCGTCGGACCATCTTGTGGGAGGTCTGCCCACACTGCGTCTTCCGGTACGTGGTCGCCAGTCCAGCAGTTTCAGGCCCCATCGGCCATCGATAGTGTTGTGTTATTATTGTAAAAACGCTCAATTTGAAGTTTGGAGACTCGAACTTTAAAATATTTAAACTTTAAGCCCTTATTAACCGACTTCAAAAAAGGAGGAGGTTCTCAATTCGACAGTTTTTTTTAAATATATTACCCGATATCTCCGAGAATCGTGAACCGATTTTTTTTTTGTAATCGAACGTGTATAACCCCGAGATGGTCCCGTTGGCACCAAGTTGGGGTCTGATGATGGGATCTTGGAGGAATCGAGGGATCTCTTCAAATGTTATAGGTACCTACATGTATGGCGCTTTTGGTAATATTAATTCATTTACAAGCATTTGCATTCAGAAAGTAGGACTTGATGATAGGAAACCAATGATGGAAACAAGTCGGGGATCTTGGAAAAATCGGTTAAAGCGGGTTAAAAAAAAATATTTGGTGATTTTTCTTAAGTGTCTCCTATCTTCGTAAGGCGAGGTATCGTTTGTCCTTTTCCGTCTCATAGAAATGTTGATGAGAGTAAAAGACACTATAGTTCTCGGCTTGCTAATTTAGGAGCCGTTTATGAATAATGGGTGAAGTCTTTACGACTGAAAGGCCGCAAATACGGTTGAATTTTTTTTCTTATACAGGGTGGTCCAAACCTTGACGTCAAAAAATTTTTTTTAGATTCCTCACGTCATGAGCTATCAGAATATAC
This sequence comes from Thaumatotibia leucotreta, assembly GCA_025490895.1. NCBI lineage: Eukaryota > Metazoa > Arthropoda > Insecta > Lepidoptera > Tortricidae > Thaumatotibia > Thaumatotibia leucotreta. The sequence goes on along the minus strand of JALPQI010003497.1, from coordinate 50,794 downwards.
CCCATGTATGTTAGCCGATTTTTTGTAGTTTTCGAGTTATGAATTTTTGAAAAATTTTTTTTGATAATTTCTTGAATTAAGAAATTTATTAATTAAAAAAAATCTGTTGGGTTTTTTAACTAGTTTCTTTTTGTAAAAGTATTACTACAAATAAAGCATTTACTGAAAAAAAAAATAGCGTCCTCACTTTGATACAAGTAGGATAAAAAATACCAAATTCAAAATTTTACGCTAAAAACGCATCAAAATAGCATTAATGTACGTAAATAAAAAAAATAAAACATATCCCAAGAATTTTTGGTAATGTAAAGACTGCCCTAGACCTTAAACCTTCGTAAAAGCAAAAAAAAGTGATACTTAATAATGAAGATTTTTCGGAGTAGTCGGTCAAATGAACTTAAAAAAACTTCTAAATTTTTAATTTAAAAATAAAGTGAATTTTCGTCTGTTTTGTTGTTCTTATCAATAAACAAAGACAGAAAATACCACGAAAACTTAATTTGTGTAGTTATTCAAATATTTTTTTACTACTTTAAAATTTTAAGCTTTTTGTAGTTTATTTTGACCGACTACTCCGAAAAATCCTCATTATTAAGTATCACTTTTTTTTGCTTTTACGAAGGTTTATGGTCTAGGGCAGTCTTTACATTACCAAAAATCCTTGTGATATGTTTTATTTTTTTTATTTACGTACATTAATGCTATTTTGATGCATTTTTAACGTAAAATTTTGAATTTGGTATTTTTTATCCTACTTGTATCAAAGTGAGGACGCTAATTTTTTTGTCAGTAAATGCTTTATTTGTAGTCATACTTTTACAAAAAGAAAATATTTAAAAAACCTCATAGTTTTTTTTTACCAATAAATTTCTTCATTCCAGAATGTGTCAAAAAAAAAATTTTCAAAAATTCATAACTCGAAAACTACAAAAAATCGGCTAACATACATGGGGTATATTCTGATAGCCCATGACGAAGGGAACCTAAAAAAATTTTTTTGACGTCAAGGTTTGGACCACCCTGTATAAACTTAATTTGCTTATCTTATGCGTAACTAATAAAATAAAATTGTCTTTAAGATATCGATATTGAAAAAAAATGCGAGACTGGTAGAGTCAATGATAATGAGCAAGATCCACCACAATTTCCACAATGTCCCAAGAATTTTGTATGAAAATTTCCACAATTTTGTATGAAAAATTCCACAGTTTCCACAATGTCCCAAGAATTTTGTATGAAAATTTCCACAATGTCCCAGGAATTATGTATGAAAATTTCCACAATGTCCCAGGAATTTTGTATGAAGTTTTCCACAATGTCCCAGGAATTTCGTATGAAAATTTCCACAATTTCCCAGGAATTTTGTATGAAAAATTCCTCTTTGTTACCAGATTGTTAGAAAAATGGAATGTTACGTACAAACATTTAGGATCATCATTCATTAGGCTGGTAGAGTCAATGATAAACATTGATAGATCAATGTTTATCAATATTGAACATACGTAGGTACACGTATCGAATCCAAACACACTTTTTTGAGAAAAGCTCTAATATAAAAACATACAAAGGAATTGGTAACTGCCGGCCTATCCAAGGTGCCATTCTGCTATTGTATACGTAAAGCGATAGCTCGATAAGTCAAGTGACCATATAATAATGTATGGAAATGGTATGTATGTATGTATGTATGTAAATTCTTTATTGCACACAAATAAAACAGGTAAAAAAAATACACAACAATACAAAAAGGTACAAGGGCGAACTTATCCCTGTAAGGGATCTCTTCCAGTTAACATTTGAGCAAAAGAGAGAACTATATGAAACAAGAGATAGACAAACAAACGTGTACAGTGCGTGATTTGAATGACTATCTACTGTAAATATACTATATTACCTACTATGCTTAATTCGTACATAAACTACACATATAGTTATATTATAATGTAAAATACATATACTACATATCTATAAATAAAATAAAATACTCAACCATTTCACAAACTGTCGGAGAGCCACAACTTCTTCACGACACGTGACAAATGGTCACGTGACTTTTCGTTCGAATCTGTCATATTCATACGAGTATATTTATTACTTATCCCTTATCGTATACGATTGCAAGCTAGGCCTGCTGATGCCAATCCTGTTTGGGTCATTGTCAGACCGAAAAACAAAAGTTGTCCACTCGGTGGTCAAAAGTTAACAGCTTTTATAAATATATGTTACGATTTGATTGCATAGGGATATAGACCGGGGAACCTAGTTGTACCGTAAATTGTTTTATCCCAAAATTAGTACAGGAATTCCTTAACTTTAGGCATGTCCACCGAAAAGACGATAATCTAAATCTGACAATGACCCGTTTATTTACCCATTTTTTTTCATGTATAAAAAATCCGGTCTCAATGTTACCTGTTCCTCAGACAAGTGGAAAGCAGTCAGTGTCGCGATTGGCTGGTGGTGCCGAAGCCGAACAAGGGCCTCGAAGACCAGCAGCAGAACCGGTGCTGGCGGCTCTCCTTCCAGGACTTCGAACGCGACATGATGAAGGGCTGCCAGCAGTTGAAGAGCACGATACGATTGGTAATAGAATAGAATAGAATATATATTTATTGCAAACACACTACAAAAAGCACCTTAATTAAAATACATCTTACGAGCTAACAATTACATGGTAATACAACAAAGAATGAATACAATACCACAGAGAAATATAGGTGCCGCTGTAGTTGCTGCAAACGGACACCACTCAGCATAATGCTATGACAGTAATATGCCACAGCGCTGGTCTTCCGTGGTGGTAAGTACTAACTATAGTACTGTATAAGATAAGATTAAACGGTTTTCAGAAAGGAGAAAGACAAAAAGTCGTTCTTCAGGCACAGCGTTTGCTCCTCTTACTCCACCTTACCTTACGCTTTACGCAGTAATGTGTCCACTATTGTGACATTGCTGCCTATCATCAAGCTTCTATCAAAGAATGGAAGTGACACTTGAATCCCTTAGTCGACTCTTACGACACCCGTGGGAAGAGTTGGAGTGGTGACAAATGTATTCTTACGGCCGTCACCACATGGCCACACTGGGACATATTTTTGAGCATTTTTATATACACTTTATTTTGCCTTTGACTGTATCAATCTCATAGTAATGTTTCGGTTACTGTTAAAAAGGACTATGTAATGGGCAGTTGTATGGAGAGTGAACCAAAAACCAACAGAGCTGAAAGTGGTGTCATTAAATAGGTATTTACATTTATTTCATTTCATTCTATGAGCACTATGTTCAATTCCATTGCAAAACGAAGATATTTGTATTTTAGTCTGAGTAAATACTACGATGAATGATGTCTGGACGTCGGGGATTTACTTAGAGAGTGCCCGCAGAACACCTTACTCATATAAAATTATCCAATGGAATTCAACTTTGCACCTATAGAATGAAATAAAGTATATAAGCAGGCCTTTTTAATGACACTACTCCCAGCTCTGTTGGTTTTTGGTCCATTTTGACGCATAGTCCTTCAATGGTTTGTCTATGTATGAGAGGCGCCTCGGGCAAGCGACATTTGCTGTTGACTTGTATGGGGACCATTTAGTATTACAGTCTTCACTTTGTTACCGCTAAGGAATGATATGAACAATTGATGTGATGGATAGAATACTAATTATTTTACTGATGAACATCAATTTTTACATCAGGATGATTAGTGTAAGATTGCCCCATGGTATTTATTTATAACCCTTATCTTAGCAATGTAAATATTTATGTATAATGCAAATATTTATGTATTTTTTAAGACTTCTTTGCTCTCTACATAACGGGGAGGAGGCTAGAGCGTCATCATCATCATCAGCCTATGTTAGTCCACTGCTGGACGTAGGCCTCTCCTATTAACTATTTGTACGCATTAGAAGGTAAATGCCCATAATCGCCACGCTGGGCAAACGGGTTGGCGATCGCAGTAATGTGTACACTATTATGACATTGATGACTCTGCTGCCCATCATCAATCTTCTATTAAAGAATGGTCAGTGACACTTTTAACGGACTTTTTAGAACGGACGGATTTAATTTGTCGTGAAAAGGGATAATAATCGACTCACTGACTTTTCAAAGTGATTAATTACTATTATTTATTACGTATTGAAGTATTACTTTTATTTATTACTTATAGATTGTCTCGGTTACTTTTCTGCTACAGCAAAGTCGTCACGGTGAGATCGCTATTTAGCGATATGAATGAACGTCATTTGTTTATTGTTATGTCCTGTATTCTTTAGGTGTGCTAAAGAGTACTACTATTCGTATTGTATTTCTTTTAATATTTTAACAAATCAGCCTCCGTTATTTATGAACCAACTCAAGACTCGTTATAAATAAAACTTGCAACTCACAGATGTCATATATACCATAGATCAAGCAAACGTATCTACTTAGCGTGTCAAATGAACTCAGTAAAATCTACTGAGTTGTCCGTCTTTAATCGCAGCTTGCAGCTTTCGGGCGTCAAATTTTGTAAGTTGAAGTGAACAACCTCCTTAAGTAATATTAATTGCAACAACACAAAAAAATATGAATACTCAAGGGCCTGAGATATATTTAAAACCATAGGCAAGTAACAACTTCAGTACAAAATCTGACACGCTCGGCCGCCATACAAATTAATGAACTTGTTTCTTCTATCCAAATCTAATTCTGTGTTGCAACTAATTACAGGTAAAGAAACTACGCGACTCCCTCGGCCTAAAATACATCGCCAGCTACTACATCAAAACCCTGTTCCTCTGGAAAATAACCCAAGAAAACGACCGCAAGTACTGGCAGAACAAAATCAGCTTCCTCTTCCAAACCATGCTCGAAGAACTTCACAGCGCGATCGAGAAGAAAGAAATCAAGTACTACTGGAACGAAGAACTAAATCTCATTGAAGGGTTAAGACCTTCCTTACAGAAACTCTACGCAGAGAAACTTCTAGATGTCATAAATTCTCTAAAAGCCGGGGCTATAGAGAAGGTAGTCGCATCGTTGCTGACCGCCGAAGAGCTAGCAGAATATAAAGAGTCAGAATTCTACGAGCAACATTTGGCCGTCCTCAATAATGCTACGTTGAAACACCAGAATTCTGTCAAATCTGTAAGTAGCAATGGCAGTACAGATGACGTGGACGCTAAAGTTCCAAACACAAATGACGCGACGCTCAGTATGATGAAAGTGCTAATTTCCAAGATGGATAAACTTTCGGATAAGTTTGATAAATTGAGCGTTAGTTTGTCAGAAAAGGTCGACGCGTTGTCGGACAAAGTTGACGCGTTGACCGATAAAGTCGCGTTGCAGGAGATGAGAATGGACGGGTCGGGTGCACAGAATGACGATATGATTATGAATTTGTTGGGAGCTGAGCCTTTGCCTGGATTTGCTGTTATATCTGATTAGTTTAAGATGACTTAAGCATCTCTATGTACAACCAACCAGCCACTCAAGAACAATGTCCAATTGGCGGTATAAATTAAATTGTAGGAGACTCATATTTAAATATTTATCACACGGGTTACTCACATAATTTAAGTCGATAATTGCCCGACATGTTTCGATCCATTTAGAGGATCTTCATCATGGAATCTCTCGGGCTTTGGTCGCGGATACTCCATGATGAGGATCCTCTAAATAGATCGAAACATGTCGAGCAATTATCGACTTAAATTACGTGAGTAACCTGTGATGAATATTGAAATATGTTTGAGTCTCACGTTAGTTATCGTCGGCGGACAAGCAAAACTCACTAAGTAACAAATACCTACTTGAAATAAAGCTCCTATCTCAGTTCTGATTTAATACTGACATAAGAGGTTGCTAAGACTAAGAGTAATGACAGTTTTATAGTGAGTTTTGCTTGTCAGCCGACGTTATAATTCTAAAATTGTAGGAGAGTCGGTACTACTTGACATTTTGATAAGGTTCTAGAGTGGCCTAAGTTTCCAATTGCTTGAGTGTTTAAATATATCGGAGTGCCCAGCGCGCTCACAAATATCTAAGCACGCATCTATTTTCATAACATTAAGAGCGCATGTTCAGATATTTTTGAGCACCTTAGCCGCTCAGATATAGGTATCTGATGGCGACTGTAAAAATAATAGAAATTCGACCGCCTACGTCAGTTATAGATGAATTATCGAAAGCTCATATCAAATACCTACAGAATGTATGCGAGGTTGTAAACTCACCACTACATTATGCAATCCCATGCTTTCCATAATTTATCCATACCTTGAGATCTCTCTTATTAATCTTATTTAAAAAATATTAAGTTTTCTTAAATTCAATAGGATAAGTGAACATAGGTTACTTATATCATATTATAATAACTCACCCCCTTATTTATAAACTTTTCGGTCTTATAGACACATTTTGATAAAACCGAAAGGGGCACTAAGTTAGGAGACCTATGAATGAGAGGGTTGGTAGGGTGGATTATGAATATTGTAGTTGTGATACATTATAAACATCACAATTTTAGGTACATCTTAGTTGTAAACATTGACATAGGAAAGTTACTATGTACTATCGGATGTACACTATATAAAGTTACATAAAACTATTGTATTTTAAAATAATTATGAGTCTTTAAAAATTATAATTAGCAATAATAATATTTAGACATCGAGTAATTTTATAATAGTGTATAATGTAGATGTAATTATGTGATTAAGGTAATTATTATAAGGTTTTTTCACTTTTAGGAGCACTCAATTAGAGTCAGATTAGTGAGAATTGCAGTCTGGTAAACAATTAAATTTGATTTTGGTTTAATTTTATACTAGACTAAGCTATATGAAAACATAAAAACCGTCAACCCTACAGATTAATTAACTTTCGTTACAAACCTAACTGCAAATAGACCTTTTTTAACGGTCGTGTATTTTTCAACAAAATGACACCAACAAATCAGAGGTTGTATTTGAATGGAACTAAACCAAACAAACCAAACCAAAACCAAATCAAACCTTTCATTTCTCAGACTCTGCCCAGGCGTGCTGAATACCTACTTTTCATCTGATAATATATCACATTCGCCTCGGGTACTGTTTCACTAAGTGCTTATACTATGCCGATCGAAATGTGTGACCGAAAAGATTATTGTATTTCTATGCCACTGGCATAGGAGTGAGAACTTGATTAACAGTAGTGGCATAAGAATCAGATTACTTTGATCACGTATGTGTGTCACTGGCATAGGAGTACAGTTTTTTCGGTCACATATGTGTGTCACCGGCGTCGAACGTGTTAAAAGGTCCCACGCTAATTGGGTGTCCCTAAAAGTGAAAATGCCCATAGTACGAGTAAGAAGTGAAGTAGTTTCTCTAGTAAATAAGCGTTTCGTTACAGGACATGCACCCGTTCGCTTTCGTCCCGCGGTACTTGACCAGAAGCAAACTTTGAGTAAGCACATTCCCACACATCATCAGCCTATTTTCGTCCACTGCTGGACAGTGGACAGGTCTCCTATTACGCACGCATAGACGCATTAGGAGGTAAATTCCCATAATTGCCACGCTAGGCGATCGCAAAAGTGTGTCCACTATGATGACGCTACTGCCCATCATCAATCTTCATAAAATCAATGGACAGTGCATGACGCTATCATCCCTTAGTCGTCTCTTACGAGACCTTCGGAAAGAGTTGGGGTGGTGACAAATGTATTTATACTGCTGTCACCACGGCGGTAATTCCAACATATGTGTTAGTTTTTAGTAAAACGTCCCACTTTGTCGCTTACCATAAAGACGAGATTTGCTTGTATCCTCATAGGCAACAAAGCGGTGTGACAAAGCGGCTTTATGGCAAACGACAAAATGGGACGTTTTACTAAACTCACACATATTACTAACATAATGATTGCTTGTGTGCTTTTACCATCGTCGGCTATTAGTCAGATAGTCGACCATGAACGCCAAAGACGGCTACGGTCGACAGCTTCACTAATTCCGAAGAATTTGAATAAATGCAATGACGTGGCGTCAGTAACACATATCTATTCACCGCTTATGCTTAGGGCTTCAAGCTAAATCACGCCGTTTGAGACAATTTCAATTACTTATTTCCATGACTGTATATTACGAAGTACCTCTACCTACCTACAGAATGTTAACCGGATTTTATTGGTGGCTACGATATGAAGATAAAAAGAAAGATATAGATAATATAAAGTAAGATAATATTCTAACAGATTTTCCATAGTTTCAAGAGTTAGCATTTAACCCTGTTGCGGAGTCAATATGCTTCCGCGCCTTTTATTATGCCCTGCGCAATGCACTGTTTAGAAACATTGCATTGTAAATATTGAGAGATCGCCCAAATTCTCAATGAGGGTTTTCGATAATTTTTCTGCTACCAGGCGGCGCTTCGTACGCACCTGGTCTCGACAGCTGTCAGATTCATACTATTCATAGGCACCTGGGCCTAAAATATTGAAATTCTATTTTATTTGGAAGAGAATTGATTTTGTAATGGATTACGACTAATACATGGTCGTCGAACTGAAGATTGAACTCTAAAACAGGCGCTCAAAGTCACTGGTATTCAAAATAATTACTATAACTTTGTTAATTTCATGAGAATTGACTTGGAACTATTTTATTTATTTATTTTAGGTAACAATATGACTAAAGTAATGGTTTTCAGAATAAATAAACCTATAAATATGTTGAAAATTAAATGCGCGTATTTATTTTGACAGTTCGTTATACGGTCGGCTCAGTGCTGCCATCTCACCTCCCCATAGCGGCAGAAAAAGTATCAAAAACCCTCATTAAGAAAAAAAATAATAGTCATTTATTTTTCGCTAGGCTTTTCTTTGATCGGGCAAATAGAGACACGTTAACGTGTTTATTCTATTTAACCTTTTAACTGCCGTAGACTTATATGTAAGACATACAATATCAAGCTCATTTCGCCAGTCTGTCAATTAACATTTCGTATGCTTACTTTATGAAATAGCCGTCAAAGTTAAATTTTATTTAAATTGTTAACGCTGACGCATATTAAAGGTTAAGAAAAAATATCTTCGGGGATAGTACAATACGTGTAACTAACAAATTAAATTAGGATCAATTTGAGTGTCAATTTTTTGATATTTGAACTCTACCTGATCTGGGCTCAATGAAAGACGTCCACTGCTGTACATAGGAGGTCCCCAGATCATGCCATAAGGTTTGATCGTGCGTAGCTCGGATCCAATGGATCCCAGCTATCTCTTCCAGGTCATCGGCCAAGTACATATATATGGCGGTTAGGTTACATTTTTATACAACGAATGGCGACAAAAGTTTTGAACGTGCACTAGTTTATTCATTGTAGAGTCGATTCGATAAGTCTGAATGTCTCTCTTTAATTTAGTGTTAGAGTATAAATTAATTATGAAAATTAAAACTCTGTGGCCTTCCAAATGCTCGCCTTCCGCCTTAACCTTTTGACAGCCACAGTCTGCTAAAGGCGACGCTGAAAAGTTTAGACAAAGACGCCTACAGGCGTCAACGTCGCCAATATAATAGCGACTTACGCGTGAAATCGTAGAGTTCAATTTCGCTTAAATAATCACAAACGCGTGACGTCTGGAGTTGGGCATATTGCTTCTCCGTCTGGCGGTCAATAGGTTAAACGGAGCGGATTCATTGATGGTTCCGTTTGACGTTCATTGCTGGTGGTACCGTAAACTGCATGCCGGTACCGATATATCAGTCATTGGTGTCTAAAAAGGTTTTATTTTACTAGGTTTGCATAACCCACCGACTGATTGGTAATTTATGAAACTAATTACCTATAATGTCGTCCTCAGTCAAGGGCATAAATATATAATTTTAGACTTTATGCTCCACACATAAGTAAAATATTGTCAGCCTCGCTAGCCTAGTTGGTAGTGACCCTGCCTACGAAGCTGGAGGTTCCGGGTTCGAATCCCGGCGAGGGCATTTTTTGTGTATTTATTTATCACAAATGTTTGTTCCTTGGTCATGGCTGTGTATGTATCTAAGTATCTATACGTATCTATCTATTATATATGTCGTCGCCTGGTACCCACAACACAAGCCTTAATTGAGCTTAGTGTGGGACTAGGTTGATTTGTGTATGATGTCCCAAGATATTTATTTATTTATTTATTATTTATTTATTTATATCTGTCTCTGTATCTATGTATTTATCTATTATGTATATCGTCCACATCACAAGACTTAATTGAACTTACCATGGGACTAGGTCGATTTGTGTAAGATGTCCCAAGATATTTATTATTATTTACATGTTTATGCCCTTGACTGTAAAATTCCTACTGACGGAATAGTCTGGCAGCGCTATTACAGTTTCAATGAGGCTTAGACGTAATATATCTAAGTTAATTAAATTGCTAGTAACTGGCCACTCTCCAGTAACTGGCCACCTTACATAAAAATGAACTCTACGTGCTTATAGTTAGAATTCATTTTAAGACGATGTGTTATGTCAGCCTCTGTAGCCTAGTTGGTAGTGACCCTGCCTACGAAGATGGAGGTTCCGAGTTCGAATCCCGGCGAGGGCAATATTTGTGTATTTATTTATCACAAATATTTGTGCCTTGGTCATGCCTGGTACCCACAACCACATCACAAGCGTTAATTGAGCTTACCGTGGGACTAGGTCGATTTGTGTAAGATGTCCCAAGATATTTATTTATTTATTTAATGTCAATCACTCTCCCTCTTCCAAAATGAATTCTATTTATAAGTACCTACTTAGAGTACTTAGAGTTCATTTTTATATAAGGTGGTCAGTTACTGGAGGGTGGCCAGTTACTAGCAATTTACCCTACATGGCCTATACATATGCGATGGAACCTCACTGACAAATGTGAAATGCGCAACTCCGTTCTGTCAGTGGAAATAGTCGGGTGAATATTTGAGCGTCTCAACCGCCTAATTTTGGTGGCATCATTTTTGCTGAAGTTTCTAAACGTCTCAATATAATACTTCGTCATTTATATAAGGTACCGTGCCTTCTTCAAATGACAAAATAGCATATTGTAACGAATAGAAACTTCGGCAAAAATGATGCCACCAAAATTAGGCGGTTGAAACGCTCAGATATTCATCCAGTCGTCGTTTATTGGCAGCTTTTATACTTTACCTATTAAGTGAGAAATTCCCAAAATATTTGTACATTTGGAAGACGTCTTTACGGACTGTACAGTCGACGTCAAATATATCATTACGGTTTATGCGCCAAAAATATATTTACACGACCTTAATGTCAAGGCAATGGTCGTGTAAATATATTTTTGGCACCTAAACCGTTATGACATCTTTGACGTCGACTGTACCTATATCTAGTGACGACTTGTGAAGCCATAAGATAACATTTCCGAATAAATCCGATTGTGAAATTAAAAATGTACCAGTGCCTTATTGTATAGTAATTATTTCGGTATTTAAAAATAATGGTCAATTATCCAAGGAGGCTATTTGGTAAACACTCCTTAAATATTTTATAGATTTTATTTTTTTACTGAATAAACGGTTTTGACTATTTAAAATGTCTTTCACTTTACATCTAACTCTAAGAATCCCGTTATATTCAAGTGTTGCCTCTCTCGCACTTGAAAATTCTTACGTAACTGTGACAGAGAGGCAACGTCGATCGTGCCATCAGAGGTCCTACCTCGAACCACGAACGAAGTGTTGCCACTCTGTCACGCTTACGTACGAATTCACAAGTGCGAGAGACAGGCAACACTTCGTTCGTGGTAGGACCTCTGAGGTTTACCGCGAACATCGACAATTTCAAGCATCTCTCTCTGTCACTCTGATTACACCTGTGTTTGAGTGACAGAGACGATGGCTGGCGCAACAGAATGTCACAGGTTAGGCATGTCTACACTGATCCCGCTGCCACGCGCGGCATATTTTTCGCAAAATATTTTTGATATCGTCGGCTGACAACCAAAACTCACTATTAAAACTGTCACTACTCTTAGCAACCTCGTATGTTAGTACTGATTCAGAGCTAAGATACGAGCTTTATTTCAAGTAGGTATTTGTTACTTATTGAGTTTTGCTTGTCAACCGACGATATTACCGCAAACAGCTGGAGTAGGTAATTAGTAAAGACTTTATAAAACAAATAGTCATAATATGTAGGTCTTTGATTTATTGAAAATGTCTTGTTTATTTATTGATGGTGCAAATTGAATAGTGTTTATACTTAGATTCCAAAACCGTACGCGTCTAGAAATAATTTGACACGTTCATTCTTGTCATCCATAAATAAACAAACGTTGAAATGGTCACTTTCGTTACAGTTACCTGGATTTATGCAGATATTATCATGCGACCGGCCGCATGTCTCGGACGAGGCACGTCCAAACTGAGCGAGCTGCCTCGAGCGGCAATTTACCCACAATTCTGCTCGCCTAGAGTGCACCCTAGGGCTGCCAACCGTCCCGCTATATGCTTGACGTCCCGTTTCTGGGGCCCTAAAGTATGGGTCCCGCAAAAGGTACACGCGGGACCCTAGTTGTACCGCTTTCAGGGAATACTAAACTGAAAATACTAAAATATGGATATAAATGAAAGCAATTTAAGATTTCGTCATGTTAATTTGAATCTACCGCGACGTCCCCACCAATAGCCCGCGAGCACACTGCACTGAACGTGTATAACTGCCAAAATATGTATGATTGCGATGGGTAATGCAATAGGTGTATGTAAATTGAACCGATCTGATATTAAGCATTGTTTCTTAATGTTAACGTAATTCCCGTCCCGCATTTTATAGCCAAGTCCCGCAAATTATTCGAGAATATCCCGCATATCTGTGATTTTTGGTTGGCAGCCCTAGTCCTAGTGCACCCGGCTTATGATATTTCGCGACTTTGTCACATCATCAGCCTATCTCAATCCACTCCTGGACGTAGGCCTCCCCTACCAACTCTGCGTATAGACGCATCAGGAGGTAAATGCCCCTAAACGCCACACTGGGCTAACGGATTGGCGATCGCAGTAATGTGTCCAATATGACGACGCTGCTGCCCGACATCTTCTGACACTTAAAGCTCCCTAAAGGTCTTCGCACACTATATTAACTCCACACCAGAGTTGGGCATTTCGTAATCAATTCCCGATTACAATATTACTTGATTTTACTTTGTAATGTACTTATGGGTAGCATATTACTTGTAATGTAATGTCGTGAAACGGAATATTACAATGACGTATGAAGGAGTCAGTAATAATCTATAGCATATTAGCATTACTAATACTTTGGAATCAACATGTCGATTCAAAATTACTGGAATCGTTGACCATACTTCTAGATTACTTTTTAATTACTTTAATGTTAGGACGTGCGAATTTTAATATTATTTTCACTCCGAATCGCTAAACTGAAGTGGCAGTGGGCGGGGCACATTGCGCGTAGAACCGATGGCCGTTGGGGCGGGAAGGTTCTTGAGTGGCGGCCGCGTACCGGAAGGCGTGGCGTGGGTAGGCCCCCCACAAGGTGGACCGATGACCTGGTGAAGGTCGCAGGAGTCCATTTTAAGATCCAAGATGGCGGCACAATTTTTTTCTTTTTTTTTGTCATATTTGTCATTGTACTCGTTTTCGACTAAAACACATACGTGGAACCCGAATTTAGGGTCCATTTTAAGATCCAAGATGGCGGCACAATTTTTTTCTTTTTTTTGTCATTTTTGTCATTGTACTCGTTTTCGACTAAAACACATACGTGGAACCCGAATTTAGGGTTCATTTTAAGATCCAAGATGGCGGCACAATTTTTTTCTTTTTTTTTGTCATTTTTGTCATTGTACTCGTTTTCGACTAATACTCATACGTGGAACCCGAATTTAGGGTCCATTTTAAGATCCAAGATGGCGGCACAATTTTCTTCTCTTTTTTTGTCATTTTTGTCATTATACTCGTTTTCGACTAATACACATACGTGGAACCCGAATTTAGGGTTCATTTTAAGATCCAAGATGGCGGCAATTTTTTTTTTCTTTTTATTTGTCATTTTTGTCATTGTACTCGTTTCCGACTAATACCCATACGTGGAACCCGAATTTAGGGTTCATTTTAAGATCCAAGATGGCGGCACATTTTTTTTCTTTTTTTTTGTCATTTTTGTCATTGTATTCGTTTTCGACTAATACTCATACGTGGAACCCGAATTTAGGGTCCATTTTAAGATCCAAGATGGCGGCACAATTTTCTTCTCTTTTTTTGTCATTTTTGTCATTATACTCGTTTTCGACTAATACACATACGTGGAACCCGAATTTAGGGTTCATTTTAAGATCCAAAATTGCGGCAAATTTTTTTTCTTTTTTTTTTGTCATTTTTGTCATTGTACTCGTTTCCGACTAATACCCATACGTGGAACCCGAATTTAGGGTCCATTTTAAGATCCAAGATGATGCACAATTTTTTTCTTTTTTTTGTCATTTTTGTCATTGTACTCGTTTTTGACTAATTTACATACGTGAGACCCGAATTTAGAATCCATTGTAAGATCCAAGACGGCGGCGTCTTTTTTAGATCCAAGATGGCGACACATTTTTGAAATTTTTGTCATTATACTCGATTTCGACTAATTCACATACGTGGAATCCGAATTTAGGGTCCATTTTAAGATCCAAGATGGCGGCACAATTTTTTTCTTTTTTTTTGTCATATTTGTCATTGTACTCGTTTTCGACTAAAACACATACGTGGAACCCGAATTTAGGGTCCATTTTAAGATCCAAGATGGCGGCACAATTTTTTTTTCTTTTTATTTGTCATTTTTGTCATTGTACTCGTTTCCGACTAATACCCATACGTGGAACCCGAATTTAGAGTTCATTTTAAGATCCAAGATGGGGGCACATTTTTTTTCTTTTTTTTTGTCATTTTTGTCATTGTATTCGTTTTCGACTAATACTCATACGTGGAACCCGAATTTAGGGTCCATTTTAAGATCCAAGATGGCGGCACAATTTTCTTCTCTTTTTTTGTCATTTTTGTCATTATACTCGTTTTCGACTAATACACATACGTGGAACCCGAATTTAGGGTTCATTTTAAGATCCAAAATTGCGGCAAAATTTTTTTTCTTTTTTTTTTGTCATTTTTGTCATTGTACTCGTTTCCGACTAATACCCATACGTGGAACCCGAATTTAGGGTCCATTTTAAGATCCAAGATGATGCACAATTTTTTTCTTTTTTTTGTCATTTTTGTCATTGTACTCGTTTTTGACTAATTTACATACGTGAGACCCGAATTTAGAATCCATTGTAAGATCCAAGACGGCGGCGTCTTTTTTAGATCCAAGATGGCGACACATTTTTGAAATTTTTGTCATTATACTCGATTTCGACTAATTCACATACGTGGAATCCGAATTTAGGGTCCATTTTAAGATCCAAGATGGCGGCACAATTTTTTTCTTTTTTTTTGTCATATTTGTCATTGTACTCGTTTTCGACTAAAACACATACGTGGAACCCGAATTTAGGGTCCATTTTAAGATCCAAGATGGCGGCACAATTTTTTTTTCTTTTTATTTGTCATTTTTGTCATTGTACTCGTTTCCGACTAATACCCATACGTGGAACCCGAATTTAGAGTTCATTTTAAGATCCAAGATGGGGGCACATTTTTTTTCTTTTTTTTTGTCATTTTTGTCATTGTACTCGTTTTCGACTAATACTCATACGTGGAACCCGAATTTAGGGTCCATTTTAAGATCTAAGATGGCGGCACAATTTTCTTCTCTTTTTTTGTCATTTTTGTCATTATACTCGTTTTCGACTAATACACATACGTGGAACCCGAATTTAGGGTTCATTTTAAGATCCAAGATGGCGGAAATTTTTTTTTTCTTTTTATTTGTCATTTTTGTCATTGTACTCGTTTCCGACTAATACCCATACGTGGAACCCGAATTTAGGGTTCATTTTAAGATCCAAGATGGCGGCACATTTTTTTTCTTTTTTTTTGTCATTTTTGTCATTGTATTCGTTTTCGACTAATACTCATACGTGGAACCCGAATTTAGGGTCCATTTTAAGATCCAAGATGGCGGCACAATTTTCTTCTCTTTTTTTGTCATTTTTGTCATTATACTCGTTTTCGACTAATACACATACGTGGAACCCGAATTTAGGGTTCATTTTAAGATCCAAAATTGCGGCAAATTTTTTTTCTTTTTTTTTTGTCATTTTTGTCATTGTACTCGTTTCCGACTAATACCCATACGTGGAACCCGAATTTAGGGTCCATTTTAAGATCCAAGATGATGCACAATTTTTTTCTTTTTTTTGTCATTTTTGTCATTGTACTCGTTTTTGACTAATTTACATACGTGAGACCCGAATTTAGAATCCATTGTAAGATCCAAGACGGCGGCGTCTTTTTTAGATCCAAGATGGCGACACATTTTTGAAATTTTTGTCATTATACTCGATTTCGACTAATTCACATACGTGGAATCCGAATTTAGGGTCCATTTTAAGATCCAAGATGGGGGCACATTTTTTTTCTTTTTTTTTGTAATTTTTGTCATTGTACTCGTTTTCGACTAATACTCATACGTGGAACCCGAATTTAGGGTCCATTTTAAGATCCAAGATGGCGGCACAATTTTCTTCTCTTTTTTTGTCATTTTTGTCATTATACTCGTTTTCGACTAATACACATACGTGGAACCCGAATTTAGGGTTCATTTTAAGATCCAAAATTGCGGCAAATTTTTTTTCTTTTTTTTTGTCATTTTTGTCATTGTACTCGTTTCCGATTAATACCCATACGTGGAACCCGAATTTAGGGTCCATTTTAAGATCCAAGATGGCGGCACAATTTTTTTCTTTTGTTTTGTCATTTTTGTCATTGTACTCGTTTTCGACTAATACTCATACGTGGAACCCGAATTTAGGGTCCATTTTAAGATCCAAGATGGCGGCACAATTTTCTTCTCTTTTTTTGTCATTTTTGTCATTATACTCGTTTTCGACTAATACACATACGTGGAACCCGAATTTAGGGTCCATTTTAAGATCCAAGATGGTGCACAATTTTTTTCTTTTTTTTTGTCATTTTTGTCATTGTACTCGTTTTCGACTAAAACACATAGTGGAACCCGAATTTAGGGTCCATTTTAAGATCCAAGATGGCGGCACAATTTTTTTCTTTTTTTTGTCATTTTTGTCATTGTACTCGTTTTTGACTAATTTACATACGTGAGACCCGAATTTAGAATCCATTGTAAGATCCAAGACGGCGGCGTCTTTTTTTGTATGTTATTGAATTTTGTACCTACGCAATTTTCATCATTATACTCGTTTTCGATCTTAGAATGGACCCGAAAATCGGCTTCGACGGATGCGAATTAGTCGGAAACGAGTATAATGATGAAAATTGCTAAAAAAGTTGCCGCCATCTTGGATCTTAGAATGGACCCGAAAATCGGATTCCACGTATGCGAATTAGTCGGAAACGAGTATAATGATGAAAATTGCTAAAAAAAGTTGCCGCCATCTTGGATCTTAGAATGGACCCGAAAATCGGATTCCACGTATGCGAATTAGTCGGAAACGAGTATAATGATGAAAATTGCTAAAAAAGTTGCCGCCATCTTGGATCTTAGAATGGACCCGAAAATCGGATTCCACGTATGCGAATTAGTCGGAAACGAGTACAATGATGAAAATTGCTAAAAAAAGTTGCCGCCATCTTGGATCTTAGAATGGACCCGAAAATCGAATTCCACGTATGCGAATTAGTCAAAAACGAGTATAATGATGAAGATTGCAAAAAAAAGTTGCCGCCATTTTGGATCTTAAAAATATACTACATTTTCAGAATACGTTTTTAACATTCATGAAACTGCTAGGATGTCAGATATCAACTAGAATGACATATAAATCAAAAACAGTTTCTTCGAGTAATAGTAACAAAATTACTTTGTAAGTAATGCAGATTACAGAAGTACTTGATTACGATGGATTCAAAATTACAGTAGCTGATTACAATACCGATCCCAAAGGAATGGATTACAGGCGTAACCATAGTACAGCATTACAGTAATTTTTATTATACTAGTAATTCATTACTGAGGAATCGTCATTACTGGAATGTAACCCTGTAATTAATTCCAAAAGGAATTGATTACGCCCAACTCTGCTCCACACCCACTCGACTCAAGTCTAATCATTGAAATTTAAGTCCTGTGTCATAATTATGTTCAAGGTTTAATTTCAAAAAATGATAGGTATTAAAGTAGTGTACGACGAGTGGTCTACGCATCGTACACTAAAGGTCAATCCCGACTCGTTTGTCACGCAACGACCACGTTGTCCACGCAACGACTATGCGTTTGCGACTGACGTGTATCGAGCAACCATTTTGATTGCCCACTCGTTGACACCACGCTGTCCAAGTGACCATTGGGTGGATCAACTAGTTGACTACTCATCGTGAGTGTGAGTAGAGTTGCTGCCGCATTGGTGTGGAGTTGTTATAGTGTGCGAAGACCTTTAGTCGGCTCTTACGACACTCGCGGGAAGAGTTGGGGTGGTGACAAATGTATTCTTACTGCCGTCTCCACACGGCACAACGTGTTTACGTCAAGGGGTCAACAATATCTGGAAGCTTGGGGATTTATCGAACTTCACCAAATATCATAAATAAATACAAATTTGGCATTTTACATATCAGTTATATTCGTGAACTCTTTACTACTATTCCCATATCATATAAAAGAGATACATAATTTTATTTATAATATATATACTATATATACAGTGCTTGTCATTAACATCGTGTGCAAAATGTTCATGCCCTGTTATATCGACTTGACATTTTTCATCTGACAGGGCTTATGATGGTTCTGTTTTTATGGTTTGTCGTTGATGCTATCACGTCCGTAGTATGTTAGCGTGAAAGTGACACATGAATAAACGATCAAAATCGAACCATAATAATCCACCTGGGGCCTATTTCTCGAACGCTTGTAATAGCGGAAGTCCTTATCTAATTGTGTTAAAAAGGGACTTCCACTTGTATTACAAGTTACAAGCGTTCGAGAAACGGGCCCCTGGTATATTTGAAATATATGTAGAAATGTCATTGTCATATATCAATGTCATGTTGGTAAAACAGGTATCGGCGAACATTAGTCTGTATAGTTTAGTGATATTTGTGTTCGAATTATATTAATTTCACGATGACGAAATACAAAAATAAGTCGGCATAACTTTATAGTTTGTATTTTCCCATCGTAAAAACGTGAAAAAAATACTTCATATTCTGATAACTTTTGATTTATTTCATTACGCATTTAGGGCATTCAGTAACCTAAGCATATAACGATTTTAATGACCGCTGTATAACTAAACTATTTATATAAATTATTTGATTCGGCCAACTTCGAATTGAACGAGTAAGTAGGCACCGTAAACATACTATACATATAACATAATTTTGTGATCACAGCAAAGACCGCCGTACAACAACAGGCACTACCGCGAAAATCGAAATTCGTAAATTTCGAGGATTTTTCTCTGTCACTCACGCGAAGGCGTCATTAGAGTGAGAGGGACAAATCCTCGAAACCGTTCGCGGTAGGGCCGCAGAATACGTTATTTTTGGCAAAACCTTTCCTATTGTCATTTAATAACACGTTTATATTTATTCTGTCCCCATATAATACTAACTCTTAAAAAAAAACACTTGCATATAGGGGGTCCATATTGGAGTTACCTCGCGAGGCAATTTCTTCAGTGTAGACCTGTCTTATGATGAACCAACAAATGTAAACGTGGCATTTATTTCAAAACGAAGTTTTTGTATATCTTAGGCATTATTTCAGTACTTTTGTTGTCGCCATTGTTACTCGAAATACAGCAAAAATTGGCTTCGGTTGATAGAACGAAATAAGCTAAGCTAAGTCATTTTTATTGGTTTAAATGTATGCTGCATAGAGTATACATTTAAACCAATAAAAATGACTTTCACACGTGTGTGACCGATTTCAATCAAAATAAAAAAAATCTACAGTTCTTTTAACATTTATCTCTGTAACTAAAAATATTCTGACAATCACAAAAGTTAGTGACGATTTTTATCCAAGTAATAAAAATACACAAGTACTATAATATTGCCCTATTTCGATATCATTGTTTGCTCTACTTCTAGTACAAGTGTCACGGGACAATATCTTGCGGGCGAGGACAACCTCACTGTTTATTTAATACAGTTAGACAGTGACAGTTATATCTCGCGCGTATATCTGTCGCGTCACTCTTGTGCTAGGCTGTTACTAATGCAAATAACAACGTAATCACCTATTGGCGTCCCTTTCCTCATGAATCCACCTTCCATTATCCTACAGTGTGCATTCAAGCTGTAAACAATTACAAATCTAATGACTTCGTAACTACCATACAAATAATAAATAACTACAGCACTTTTCAATACAAACTTTCAGAAAAATGTGAGCATTTTGCAGCTATTACACCAACATGACAATTGACAATACGGCACGTGATAGGCAATTACATCATCATGACAATTGACAATCTGACACGAGATAGGCATTAACCATCTTCAGTGTTGCCGATACCAAAATTGTATAAATAATTGTCATTGTCAGATAACGTCGCCCGATTCGCCCGTTGACAAAACTCACTAAGTAACAGATATCTACTTTTAATAAAGCTCGTATCTCAATTCTGGTTCAATACGAGGTTGCTAAGAGCAGTGACAGCTTTTATAGTGAGATTTGATTGTTTGTCGATGATGTCAAGTTGATGTAACAGATCTATATTATAACAATACTTTTATTTCACTGGTTTGTGTCGCTAATTATTTACTATTCGTATTCGATCGTTTGTGAGAATTGTGAGCCTAATTTTGCTAAATAACCTAAAAAATAAAAAACTTGTAAATAATAAATATTTTAACTACAAATATCGATAATTATGAAGCAAAATTAGTCCCTCATTTAATTTTCACCTTATAGTTACTAACAGTATGAGATAAGTATATTTATATTATATATAATGTGTAATTCTAGTATTAAAGGATCTAAATATTCTAACATAGTACATACATCGCTCACCATATAGTTACTTTAGATTTTGAGTGTGTAAGCAAAAAGTATGCTGTCTTCAGTAAACAACATATCGTCGCTATTAGTCAATCTCGTATCTACAATTCAATTCATAGAAATTTCACCTTTATTCACTCTAAATACGGCCGTTTTCCCCACAAATGAGTGTGTCAGATAAGAGTTTGAGTAGTTATAGCGACGACATTGGACGCTCCCAGATATACATATATAAATAAAAGTAATACCCCATTTCAAAACGTTCAACCTGAAAAAAACTATTGGTCTCAAGTTTTATTCTTCAAGAATATGGCCTATCACACAAAACTTGACAGGCGTATAATTCTATAAAATAGTATATTACAAAGAAAAAGTTAGCAAGTTTATACAATTGTACTGATCTACCTACCTTAACAAGTATTTATCAATTTCTAAGTAATAAAATTCGTCACTACTTTGCAACAAACTAGTATCTTGTAAAGAAAAAGAAAAAAATACTATTAGTGTTGTGTGTTTTGCACCACTTAGTGAACCAACAATTTATCATAGTAGTTAACATTATTTTTAAACGATTTTTTCACAATCTTACTCCTTATTTGAATTTGTTTAAAAGTTTAGTTCCTGTTTAGTTACGAACAATAATAATACTGACTCCACGAATTCTTTAAAATCTGAGGCATTACTTTCAAGTCACTCTAAGGATTGTCCATGCAAAATAAATACAAATAAGCTATTGATAGTAGTGATATGTCCTGCCAACGCATCCATTAGTAACTATACACTGGCCGAAAGTACGAAAGAGGCAATATTTTCATTTGGAATGAGGCAATTTTGAAAAAAAAATGTTAGAAAATACTGCCGCAGTCATGGATGAATCTCGTTTGATCGTTGATGATTTTGTAAAAATTGCCTGAATCCCGCTTCGCTTTTCTTAAGCAGTATCACATTAAGGAAAATTAAAGCAAAAGCTTATAGCCTTGAGCATGTTACGAAGAAAGCAGAAAGTACAACATTGCTTCCATCCAATCCGTCCAATAAAATTAATACACTTGGAATTATCAATGACATTAATTTTTGTACTAAGTATAGACATTGCCGTTTCTAACGAAATCACATTTACAAATTTAAAATTGAGTCAAAATTGGAACTTTATTGAACTACCGAAGCTTGATCGACGCCAGAGTTGGGCAAATCTGATTACTTCTGTAAATTACATTTGTATGCGTACTTTGTATTTATACTAAGGTAATCGAATTACTATAAGCCCAACTCCAATCGACGCCTATAAATGTGAGTACTTTAGTAAAAACCCCATAGTCGTTTTGTCCTAACGACGCTTAGTCATTAAATTCGTATAAAGATACAAGCGAAATCCGTCCATACGCTAATCGACAGTTAGACGTTTTTACTAAAACCCACACACATACTTTAAAATTGCTTTGTTAAGATCGTTATAAGGCACAGTGCATACGCCGACGCTAATCAATCCGTAAAAAATTGACTTGACAGTTTTCATCTGACAACAAGTTTTTATTTTATTTTTCATAAACGTCTCCTAACTTAGGAAGCCGCTAAGTATTGTTTGTCCTCTTCGCTCTAATAGACATATTGATAAGACCGAAAGGAACAATACTTGGCGGCTTGCTTAGTTAGGAGACATTTAGGAATACGAGGGTAAGATTTTATTTTTAAATTGCTAAGTGCCAAAAAAAGGCCAATCAACTTTATTCATGCGGTTTTTAAATTGCCGTTGGTTTTAGTGAACCTCAATAAGAACGTATTTTCTATTCGAAAAATAATTAATTAAGATGACAGGTTAATGAAGCGACTAAACCTTTAAAATTTCATGTAATTGTATTATACATTTAATTTATTTTAATGATAACTCAGCAGACAGTTATATCTAAATTTGTATGAAAATAGACTTTGTCTGCTGAGTTACCGTAATATTGACAAAAATATCCAATTTTTATGATTTTCGCATACATAGTCACGTAAATTATACAATTAGTACGCACATAAATAAGTCCACGTATTTTACAAATTGGATAATAATTAATTTAAGTGAAATGCACGAAAAAAGTTGATTGACCTATACAGCGGATTGTCATTGTCAGATAATCATTGTCAAGTCGGTATAATAGGGCTGTTATATAATGCTCAAAAGCAAATTAGCTTTAAACGAGCGACATTAAGCGACGGAACATTTCACTATACGATTCAAAAGTTCGTGATTTTCAGAAATTACACTTACACGATTATACACAACCTAGCCAAATTGAAATTTCACATCCCTAATGAACTTTTTCACTTTTGGTGACACCCAATAAGCGTGACATTAAAAAGCCTTAATATTAGTCAGGATTGTAACGACAAATTAAGCACATGATTTCGATAAAAACTCGGTTTTGGTGTTAGCTTTATAAACTATAAGCGATATTATAATATTAAAACGCCGATCAACCCTAAATTCCTAAAGATATCGTACTCAATTGTCGTTACGAACCTGACTGCTATTAAGGCGTTTTAATGTCAGGCAAATTGGGTGTCCCTAAAAGCGAAAATGCCCTAATATAACTGAATTTATTTATTGTTTCAAAATGAGGTTTTTGAGCGAATTGTTTAACCCTTTATGGCCAATTTTTCAAACGCTTATAACCTGTTATACTATCGGAAGCCATTATCCAATTAAATGGTGTTTAAAAGAGACTTCCACCTGTTTTACAAGTTAGTAGTTTTTGAGAAACTGACCACTGGGGCCTATTTCTCGAAAGCTTGTAACTTGTAATACAAGCGGAAGTTCTTATCTAATTAATAATTTTAAAGGGTTCATTTCGATAATTTTGATCATATGATAAAAGGTCGGATAGATGGAACAATAATTGAACGACACAAAAATTGGTAATACATTGACAACTCTCGTTCGAAAATTTAATAGATTACCTAATTTATTTAAGTTACAATTCCGAACTAAGGCATACATATGTGATTTATTAAATTGCGATATCTGGGTGCTTAGACAAGTTGCCGATCGCTAACGCTTAATCGTCAATCGCAAACGAAAGGCAGCTAACTGTCTTTGTCGCACTAATATGAACGAGTGACAGAGAGGGAAAACTACGATACGCTACTAAGCGTAAGCGATTGGCAACTTGGCTAATTCTTCAAGATAAATTAGTTAATAGTTGAAATTATGTTTCTAATCAAGTATAGATTAATTTTTACAACTTAAAATTGCATATGTAGTTGTAGCGTTACTTAAAGTAACACTAAGTTGGACCTTATATTTTTGCAATTAGGTTTATTATTAGTCAAATGACCACAGTATAAGAGTCGAGAAAATTGAAACAAGAAGTGAGGTTATAAACACATAATACGACTACATATGCAATTCCGTGCTTCGATAATTTATCTATACAAAGCAAGTTCTATATGAGACGTGGTCAGACAAAATGTATGAGGCACAAGCCTAATAAATCTGATAATATAACATATGTATGAAAGAATTATTGTATCGCCCGCGCACTATTCTCGATCTTAAAAAGAATATTAATTAGGAAATTTCAGTAAGACAAGCTAAGCGACTGTTTGTGTCGGTTCTTGGGAAAATGGACGTTTGTTTGGCACGTGTGTCGCCAATAGCCGCAAGGTCCCTTTTCCCATGAAACTACACAAAAGTGTATAACAATCACCTATGTGTCTTAAAATGTACTATTTTTTGCGCCACTCGATCTGAATCCTATTTTTATCTATGTAATTTACCCCTTTTTTTATTTTTCGGCTATTTCGCATGTTTCTTGCAAGAAAAACTATAACATAGAAATGTAAAAAATAAGGTAGCAACCTATTTGGGTTTTCCTACCAAAGTATTAATGATAAAAAAACTATAATAACAGAATATATCGCGTATATAAATTAATTTAATAAGTCATTATAGTATTGTTTCATGAATAACTATCGCAGATCACCGAATAAAATATTATGACTTAAAAAAATTACGTAAGTCGCTCACGACTTCAAACTTCGTCAATATCGGGCATTTGTCTCTTTCACTCCAACAAAGGCTACATTAATGTAACAGAGACGGACGCTCGATTTGACGAACATCGAAGTATGAGGTCGGATAGCTCATTTACCATGGATATAAAAAAAATACAAAAGCTAAGTTAGAACTAATGGAAAAACTGCTACCTGGGTAATTTGCAGAAAAAGTGTACCTTTTAATGTCACGAAAATAAGTATGTAAATTGAGATTTCTCAGTTTAGTTCCATACTAAAGGTATGAAAAATTCTGTAACAAATTTGAGATTTTTTTTATCAGTTTCGTTACATTTCTTTTCAAACATTTAGTATGGGAATAACTAAACTGAGTAATCTCAATTTACATACTATTTTCGTGACATTAGGGACAATTTTTTTTGTTTCATAACTGAAAAGTACGCACGATGCCTAGTAAAATGATGTATTACAGTCCATGATCGCAAAAAAAATTAAAAGGTACACTTTTTCTGCAAATGACCCACCTGCGAAACTCGAATTCACGGCCTTTGGATCACGATTTACAGTCCAGTTTGTTTAATATTTAAAAACTTACCTATAATTGTTTCGTTAGCAACCGCATCATGTTACAAAATTTAAAATCTCAAATTCAGATCGAGTGCCGCCGTACGTAGGTCATCCGTTAGTATTTAGTCTAGACCAAGTGCATACCTAGGTCAGGTCTAACTTGACCTACCGCGTACCTAGGTCAGGTTTAACTTGACCTACCGCGTACCTAAGTCAAGTCTAGCCAGACCTAACGCGTACCTAAGTCAAGTCTAGCCAGACCTAACGCGTACCTAAGTCAAGTCTAGCCAGACCTAACGCGTACCTAAGTCAAGTCTAGCCAGACCTAACGCGTACCTAAGTCAAGTCAAGTCAGACCTAACGCGTACCTAAGTCAAGTCTAACCAGACCTAACGCGTACCTAAGTCAAGTCTAACCAGACCTAACGCGTACCTAAGTCAAGTCTAACCAGACCTAACGCGTACCTAAGTCAAGTCTAACCAGACCTAACGCGTACCTAAGTCAAGTCTAGCCAGACCTAACGCGTACCTAAGTAAAGTCTAGCCAGACCTACCGCGTACCAAGTCAAGTCTAGCCAGACCTAACGCGTACCAAGTCAAGTCTAGCCAGACCTAACGCGTACCTAAGTCAAGTCTAGCCAGACCTACCGCGTACCAAGTCAAGTCTAGCCAGACCTAACGCGTACCAAGTCAAGTCTAGCCAGACCTAACGCGTACCAAGTCAAGTCTAGCCAGACCTAACGCGTACCAAGTCAAGTCTAGCCAGACCTAACGCGTACCTAAGTCAAGTCTAGCCAGACCTAACGCGTACCTAAGTCAAGTCTAGCCAGACCTACCGCGTACCTAAGTCAGGTCTAACTTGACCTACCGCGTACCTAAGTAAATTTAAGTCTAGCCAGACCTACCACGTACCTAAGTCGAGTCTAGACCTAACGCGTACCTAAGTCAAGTCTAGCCAGACCTACCGCGTACCTAAGTCAGGTCTAACTTGACCTACCGCGTACCTAAGTAAATTTAAGTCTAGCCAGACCTACCACGTACCTAAGTCGAGTCTAGACCTAACGCGTACCTAAGTCAAGTCTAGCCAGACCTACCGCGTACCTAAGTCAAGTCTAGCCAGACCTAACGCGTACCTAAGTAAAGTCTAGCCAGACCTACCGCGTACCTAAGTCAAGTCTAGCCAGACCTAATGCGTACCTAAGTCAAGTCAAGTCAGACCTACCGCGTACTTAAGTCAAGTCAGACCTAACGCGTACCTAAGTCAAGTCTAGCCAGACCTAACGCGTACCTAAGTCAAGTCTAGATCTAGCGCGCCGCCCCAGACTTGCTGTGCTGAATAAGCCATTGCAGCGTGATGTCGATGTTGTCCTTCTCCTTGCACGAGATCGAGTAGCAGCAGATTTCTCGGTCTTGGATGGCTGAGAGGTTCCTGAAATTGATACGAGTTTTTACACAAGGGTCGCGTTTCATAAAGTTACATTTTACTATTTCGTTGTTTGCCTCTCTAACGCACGCACGTATTGGCTAGAAAGGCAAATACCTAACTTGAAAAATATGGATGACGCCATAGCCACTTTAACTTAATTAGGAACGATTTCATACATTTTGTTCTTAATTAGGTTGAAGTGTTTATGGGGTCATCCATATTTTTCAAGATAGGTATTTTATGGAACTTTGCAATACGTTCCAGTATACCTTATTTAATCATAGATAAGTTCTGTTATTAATAAACAAAAATGGTCAATTATTTCTTAAATTATTATCAAATTTGCAAAGCCTTGTTTGCAGGCAGTTGTATGGGGAAAAAAATCTTGTTCCTAATTATCTGGCCACGACTGTATATGTATCTATCTATTTTATATATCGTCGTCTGGTACCCACATCACAAGCCTTCATTGAGCTTACCGTGGGACTAGGTTGATTTGTGTAAGATGTCCCAAGATATTTAGTTATTTTATTTTTTTATAATCTCTGGGGGAGGCCTACGTTCAGCAGTGTACTCACATCCGCTAGATGAGGCCGTGTTCGTCCAAGGCCTGCGGCAGGTCTTCGATCTTGTCGCTGTCTGCCGTCCACCATGTAACTATCGGCAGCTATGCTATTCTCTTATTGACACATTCGACGCTGCGTTCGTCAACGAGCTCGATGTCGAGACAGCCTTGTCTAAAATCCTAGCTGTTTGATTTGACATTAGGAATCGAGGCTGTGAGCGAGCTTGTGGGCGAGTTCGTCGCTGTTTTTCGTTAGAGAATACGAAGTTCATACATTAAACGTCAAACTTTCGACGCAATGTAGTTCCAGCTCACGCCGCATTCGTCGCCGAGCACTAGTGTCGTTTAATAGTACATTACTATAGAGGACGGGAAACGAAGAGTTACAGGCCAAGTAGATATATCTGGCCGAAGGAACTGAGGCCAGATAGGAATACGCGGCCTGTAACCCTGTTTCTCGCCGAGATTTGTATAGTGCTTTTCTCAAACTTGCCATGAAATAAAACGAACTGATTTCGGCGAACCACACTATTCAATTTGTAAATAAACCAATAGTACAGTATCGTAAAACATTAAAAAAAAACATTCGCGCCTAACTTTTTTTTTTATCTGTTTGAGGTATCCTTTTACCCGGTGGTATAGACATTAGTTCTTAGGTTATTTTTTTTTTCTGTGGCTGAATGTCAAGACCTAGTGTCACAATTTGACGTTTCAAAACAAAAGACAGTTTGTTTGCAGTCCTAGGTGTGAAATAAATATATGAAATCTCTTTACATATCATCTTAACATATGACACCGGATACATAGTATTTCCGGGTTTCATTTAAAGTAAGTAACATCAACATTCCGTAGCAAGTTTGAGAAAAGTACATTAGTGAATACCATTTTTAGGCTCGACGCTGCCGCAGCACTGACACAGCGCTGACAGCAAGGCGGTTTCCTTAGTGAATAACACTGCTGTACTCACATCCGCTCGATGAGGCCGTGTTCGTCCAAGGCCTGCGGCAGGTCTTCGATCTTGTCGCTGTCTGCCGTCCACCATGTAACTATCGGCTGTACTAGTGTTGAAAATGTCGGAAAAAACTAAATGTTTTTTTCGGGAATGTATGAAAACTTCGTTTTTTTCCGATTTTTTCGGGTTTTTTCAGAAACAATCAATGTCACTGTCACTGTCACTCCTTGCCATCTGTTTCAATTGACTTTTCCTCTCTGATATCGCATTCTCCTGGTATAAGTGAAGATACCTAATGTACATTGGTTTAGAGTTAAAAATTAAAGTGGAAAATTTCATTGTTTTTTTTTTTTCGAAAAAATAAGGAAAAAAACGAACTGTTTGGAAAGATACGGGATTTAATCCGGAAATTTTCAACGCTACGCAGGACCGGTCATTGTGGCAATCTCTGGGGGAGGTCTACGTTCGTCTTTCGGCTGTACTCACATCCGCTCGATGAGGCCGTGTTCGTCCAAGGCCTGCGGCAGGTCCCTCTTGTTGCCGAGCACTAGCACGGGGATGCCGGTGAGTTGCTGCTTCTCCAGGAGGCTGTGGAGTTCGTTGCGGGAGGCCTCGATCTTGTCGCTGTCTGCCGCGTCTACCATGTACCTGGAATTTATATATTTATGGGTCAGTATCCTTTTTTGTTGTTATTCTTTTACGTGTTTTAAGTTTAAAAAAACTCCATAGAGTAAAAAAATATATACATTTATAAGCAGAGTTCGGGCAATTGTGCGTCATTGATCGCAATAATATGAACATGACTCCAAAGTTGATAGAAAAATAAATCATTTAATCATTTTCAGAAAATTACCTATTTGACACCGGTAACTATGAAAACCTTTGTAAATAGTCACCTAAATCCCTCGAAACCAAATTTCAAGGAATTATTCGTTTAATTACTCAATTAATCAAATTTGTAGTCGTATCCATATTATTGCGAACAATGACGCACTTTCATCCGATCTCTGTTTTTAAAACAAAAATATATTACATGCCTATTATTTTGTAACAATTTTACTATTGATTACGCGTGTTCAGGCAAAGCTCATTCGATAAGCTAAAAAAATAAATTTTAATCAATCTTTAACTTGACGAGTCTATAATTTGACAAAGATCTAACTTGACAAATCAAGAATTTGACCAGTATCTAATTTGACCAATCAAGGATTGGACGAGTTGGCGAATCTCAAACTTGATAAATTAAGAATTTGACGAGTATCTAATTTGACGAATGGCTGCGAAATCCCCCCAGGGAATAAAATGAATGAAATAAAACTATTCAAATTGATTACATCGCGTATAATTAAATTTAACTAAATCCCGACGGTTCGAACACTTTTCATGGTCTGCGCATACAGAAAGTTCATGGTAATGGTTGGTAGACTTGGTCGATAGCGGGAAGGATCGTCGTTCCGTTCCACCCTGTATATCGTCGTTCGGTACCCAAATCACAAACCTCATTGAGACTTGTGATGTGGGTACCAACACTTAGTCCCGCGATAAACTGAATGAGCTTACCGTGGGACTAAGTCGATTTGCGTAATATGTCCCACAAT
Source organism: Thaumatotibia leucotreta (assembly GCA_025490895.1). Classification (NCBI taxonomy): domain Eukaryota; kingdom Metazoa; phylum Arthropoda; class Insecta; order Lepidoptera; family Tortricidae; genus Thaumatotibia; species Thaumatotibia leucotreta. The sequence continues at coordinate 20,568 of JALPQI010003497.1, read as the reverse complement.
ATTTATTTATTTAAGGTGTGATCAAAAAACGGCGATAATTCGGAATCACAGTGACGCATCGTATAAGGTTTTTGCCGCATACCCCCCAGACCGCGGCTCAAAACAGTGACGGTACCGAATCGCAGTCATAAAATGTCAGGTGTCACGTACACATGTTGATGTGACTTTTCTCGTTAATTATCCTCTTAAGTACAATCAAAGAACTGTTCGACATGATGCCAACGTCCCCTTTTCATCATCGCACCGCTCGCCACCGACTGGGCGCTCATCCTCACACCTTGCAACCTAAATGGTCGCGCAACGTGCGGTTTCAGAGGAACTTCCTCCCGCGGACGGTCCGTCTGTGGAATGAGCTCCCTGCCGAGGTTTTGTCGATGGACTACAGTATGGGGTTCTTCAAAAGAGGAGTGTATAAGTTCTTATTGGGTCGGCAACGCGCATGTGACACATGATTCCGAACGCTGCATCAATGCGTATAAGTAGCGTTCCCTGCCGTCATCGTTTTTTGAGCAGCGGCCTGGGGAGCATGCGGCAAAAACGTTTCGGATACGATGCGTCACTGCGATCCCGTACCGTCATCGTTTTTTGAGCATTGGTGCGGTAGCACCTTTATTCATATTGCCATCACCACGCGGCCACGTCATTGATTTAGAATATATAAGTGGATCCCCAAACAGCTCAAAAAAATGGGCTGCAGAAGTAAATATTGCGGTCCTTTTGCTCCGCTATTCAGTTCTGACAGTTGACATTTGGTCACCTTACGGTATAGCATCATTATTCCTTAAACATAAAAAGTTTCTACTATTTTGCGGTGTTGTTCGCAAATTTGACACTTATTGCTCACTTGACAAAGTTTTTTATTCTTTGAGTTTTTTTTATTATAGTTTATTGTAAGTGAGCGTTATTAGCTTCAACTGAAACATGATAGAAATGACTTTTAGTGCCACTTTTCTTGGTTTTTTTGTTTGGCTCTGTGCGTCCATTTATTATTTAATGTCATTGGGCCACGTGGATGAAAATTTATAATTAAATAAAATAATAAATACATACACGATGGCGTTGACGCCGCGGCAGTATCTCTCCCACATGGATCGGAACCTCGGCTGGCCTCCAATGTCCCACACCTGTACAAGTAATGTTAATAAATTAAATAATAAGGTCAAGACCGAGTGCAACAGTTCGCCATCAGATAAGGCTTGTTCACGAAATAAAGTAGCCATTGCTGTATAATTCTTTTTTTTTGTATGAGAACATACCTTAGTATGCGTGTTATTACAAAGAAGGGCTCTTTGCCTATCTTCTCGGACGCTGTGGTTGATATTTATATCAATTTTTCCATAATTATGGACTTTTATTTAAACTTCTGGATTTGAGTAGTTCTTATTTTACTATTTTGGGTCATTTAGTATGGGTCTTAACTAAATTACAATAGCGATACTACAGGGTGTTTTTTTTTCGACCGTTCAAATTCTACGTAGTGAATGTGTAGGTCATACTGACCAACTTTTACTATGGGGACAAAGTCGAAATCGCGAAAAAAAAATCAGCTGTTTCATACATTTCGGCCGGCGTAATGCCGCCAATTTGTATGAAACAGCTGATTTTTTTTTCGCGATTTCGACTTTGTCCCCATAGTAAAAGTTGGTGAGTATGACCTACACATTCACTACGTAGAATTTGAACGGTCGAAAAAAAAACACCCTGTATAATAAACTGTGAATCTCGTGTATACAATTTTTATTAATTATGTCAAGACTAACATTGTTGAAATCGTTTCGGAAGTTCGCACTATTTTGGGCGTGAACTTTTGCATTAAGCATTATCTGAAGTTATTTTGATTTTGACGACTTTTCAGCGAATGCTTTTGGATATTGGATTGTTAAACATAAAACAGGTTATTTAAAAAAAAACTCAAAATAGCTCAATACTTTAAAATGTTTTATATTCTTTATTTAGTACCTACTCAATGCTTTATGTAATTAACAAGGTATTTTTAAATTACTCACTTAACAAAGGATTTATATACCGAAGAACGAAAGAGAACCGTTCTTGTGTATGGATAAAATACCGGTATCCGATCCCGGGATATATCGAAACAGGCACGCTGATCAAAAATATCAGAGCATGCACTCTGAAGTTACTTACTTACAAAGCACTAAAAAGACAAAAACCTAAAAACTAGTAGGTAGGTAGTAGGTACCTATTATTTCATAATCACGCACTTACAAAACACAATCTTAGTCTTATCACTAGACCCCGGTATCGGAGGTGCAAAATGGTAGCTGTCAAGTTTTTAAGGATGGGGTAAAAATATTTATGATGTCGATAATTAAAGTCACATATTGATAATTTTTCTGTAACATAATAATAAGCTAAGACTTTAATTAAACGCACCTATTTACGATATAAACTAGGACTATACAGGGTGTTCGTTTCGATATGCTATAAATAAGACAGGTTACTTGGGACATTAATAGAAGTTGTCTGGTATACAGGCTTTTGGAAAATTCGATAAAAAAGATTTTTTTTTGTTTTCATACATAATAAATGAAATGGTAAGTATGAGAGAACCTTAAAAATAAAATAAAAGTTAATCTCAGGTAACTGACGGCACATGTCAAAATAAGTAACATTAGAATGTAATAAAGGTTGCAATACACATGTTCAGTGATTAAACTTATTTTTTTAATAACTCAATAACAGTAAGAGTTAAAACACTAGTTTCTTAGAGAAATTAGTTATATTTGACCTAAATAAGCTTCCGTTAAAGTTATAGCATATGAAGAAAAACACGCTGTATAATTACAAAATCAACAAAATTTTTATTTAATGTTATGTAACATCACCATACTTTTTATACAGGGTGGGAACGAATACCCGTTCCATTATCGGTATACACCGACAGACTTTACCAGATTTTTGATGTCAAAAGAAGTAAGAAATATTATTATACATATGCCATTTTCGGACAAAAAAAGATTTTTTTTAAATATCTTTTTTGTGATTTTTTGAATTTTTTTATACATGGCCAGTAAAGTAATAAATTATAGGAAAGATTTTTTAAGGATTAAATTTTTTTTTTTCGTTGAACATTGTTCCGATACTTTTAGTAATTTTCTCTAACTTTCGTCAGTGAGTATGTCAAGATGAAAACTATTAGTGTAATAATTTTAATCGTGCAGGCATCTATCAGTGACTTAAGATGAAAATAGTTTTTTGAAAAACATGTCAATATCTCTTAAATTAAGCCGAATCCAGAAAAGTTCATATGACATTATAGTCTCAAAATGTGGTCAGGAATACACCTTTCTAGTTTGTCGGGTTACTCACTATCCACCCTGTAGAGGCAATTGTCGATGAACCTTCTGAAGTTTGGGTTTTCGAATTTGGTCCAAGTATGTTACAATTGACGAAAAACTTAAGCAGATCTCGGTTACAGTTTAATTGGTTTAAATTTTTTCTTTTTTTATGAGTGTTTTCATACAAGATTGAGTTGCAATACAAGATATGCAAGATTACAAATATTGGAATGGAATATCCTTTATTAAATAATCAATATTAGTAGAACATGCGTTGTTGATTTTCTCTTGATGGCAATTCGACTCCATGTGCTTTTTTATATTCCAACATCTGGAAATGATGTGTATTCTGCAAATTGTATATTAAATGTTTTTCATTCATTTTTGAAGTTAATGGTGTTCAGCAAGAAGTGACTCCACTTTCTATTGTATAAAATATTTTAGGCGAATACACTCGTAAACACGGCTAAATAATCGAAGACATCGTTGTAAGATGACTTTGACTATTTATTGACATAAATAATTTATTATAAATATTTAATATCTCAAAAGTTTTTATTCAATGTCATGCAACTCGAAACATAATAAATGTAATAGCAACCAGAGATTCAAAATTGCATGGACAGTTTATGAATTAATTCATTCATAAACAAACCCCAGACGACGGGTGCAAAAATGAACTTTTCACTAGTGCTTGATGAAATATCGACTATTCTGTCGACATCCATATGAACAATTATTTAATTTGAATTTTATAGATTATACTTATTATGTTTCCCTAGTAGTTCCACTTCTTTTCCAGATATCAAATTATATAAGATTTTTGAAATTGAAACCACCAACCTTTTTAGTCTACACATTCTGATATTTCTTGTGAATAATTTCGCCTTGAGGATGTAAAAGTTATCTTAATAAATGCACTTTGAACTTTTGAACGATATTCAAGCTGGTTTTTAGACTTTAATTTTGGTTTTGTAACTGTTCTATGGTACTAGGTATTATTGACATATTATTAATATGTGTATGTTTATCAATTTTAGATCGCAATGCCTCTGATTACGTACGGTTGTATAAATTACTATTGATCAATACATTTCTAATTCATAAAATGTCGGTATGGATGTCGATAGAATAGTCGATATTTAACTAAGCACTAGTGACAAGTGCATTTTTGCTCCCGTCATCCGGGGTTTGTTCATAAATTGTCCATGCAATTCTGAACGACAAAGTGCATAAAAAAAATTGTACAAAAAATCTAGTATCGATATCGACATCACAAAATGGGTTTACCTATCCCTAAGTAAGAACTTGACAGCTATCATTTTGCACCTCCGATACCGGGGTCTACTTATCACAAACTTAAACCTTAAAATTTGAGTTTAAATACATATTTGTCAGCCTCCGTAGCCTAGTTGGTAGTGACCCAGCCTATGAAGCTGGAGGTTTCGGGTTCGAATCCCGGCGTGGGCATTATTTGTGTATTTATTTATCACAAATATTTGTTCCTTGGTCATAGCTGTCTATGAATTTAAGTATCTATATGTATCTATCTATTATATATATCGTCGCTTGGTACCCACATCACAAGCCTTGAGCTTACCGTGGGACTAGGTCGATTTGCGTAAGATGTCCCAAGATATTATTTTTTTTATTTATATTTAGTTAAAATTGCGTTAAAATGAACGTGTCACCAAATGTGTTAAAGACAGCAAACGCTTTTAACAAATTTACGAATTTCCATGTTCACGGTAGTAAGCCAGACTCGTAATGTATGGCATTTATACTTGATAAGGTTACCTTGATCGTGACATTGCCCTTGGTGATTTTGCGCATGTTGAACCCGACAGTCGGAATCATGTCTTCGCTGAACTGGCCAGACTGAAACAAATAGTTTACAAATTACAATATATTCATACAAGGCGTAACAAAAACAGTGGTAGCCCGTTCAAAGGCTTATCCTACACTATCGTAATTTGATTACGAATAAAAAAAACCGGTAAAGAGCATGTCGGGCCATGCCCAGGACCTTTATTCGTTTTGAAATGCCTATTTAACGATCCTATAGTGTGCTATAGGATTTCAGCAAAATAAAGAAATCATCCCCACTTTACTACTAGGACAGGTATCCCAAAAAAAAATGTTTTCTACATTTTATTCGGCCACTTTGTCGGCGTGATTAATATACCCGTACGAAATTAAAAATTTCTAGTAGGTACTAACGGCCACTGAGTTATGCTGCGGACAGACAGATGGACATGGCGAAACTATAAAGGTTCCTAGTTTACTACGGAACTCTGAAAAGTAGCAGAAAAAAAAGTGAATTTCTTCGTAACCCTAGAAACACGTATTACTTCAACCGATTTTAAATCCCTATGACTATGACGTCACGTTGAAAGCAATATGGCGGCATATATACTTAATTTTTTATCTGACCCAAAACATAAATATGCAAGGAACCTATCGAGTATCAAAATGAAGGCCTTAAAACAAAGAACAAACACAAAAGCTGAGAACGTGGGTTCAAATCCCGCCTCGGCCGTGATTTTTGGTATTCATGAGTGACGTGACATCTTAATTAAAACAAAATCTAAGGCCCAGTCAACAGTTTAAGGGTGAATATCTGAGCGTTTCAACTGCCTAATTTTGGTGGGATGATTTTTGCCGAAGTTTCAAAACGTCTACATGTTATGCTTCGTAATTTGTATAAGATACCTCCTTCGAATGACAAAGTAACACATTGTAACGAATAGAAACTTTGGCAAAAATGATTCCACCAAAATTAGGCGGTTGAAACGCTCAGATAGTCACCCTTAATCTCTACCGCTCTACCAACCAACTTTCAATTACATACCCCGCAGTTTATATGCATTTCATACATATTTGTGCAAGTCAAATATGAAATAAACGATAAGCATGCCAATGAACTTCACTGACTGATAGGCATAACATTGACTCGATCGGCTCTAAAGTATCTCAACAATTCTGATCCTTATGCCTTGGAGATACGGACTAAAGTGTATACATATTATTAGACGCAATTCACCCTCAAGGACAGAGATGTTAGTTGTATTGTAGTGTATTGAATTTAGGCCTTTGTATAAAAGGGCGTAAGACCTGTTTTCGCTTTATTGTGTCTTGTTGTTTGCTTTTTTTTAAGTGTAGTACTTGTAGTATCTTAAAATATGTTTTGTGTAGGTCCCTTAGTTCAATATAGGTAGGTAATTAGAAATCGCAAAAAATCCCTTACCGTAAAGCCGGGTTACTTTGTCCCAAAAAAATGATGTGTTTTAATTCTCATTCGATTTTATTGAAATACAACACATTTATGTTTGAATTGATAAATCAGAAGTAAAGTTAAGAGTGTAATCAAGTAATTTACACACTTTCTTTTTAATAAAATAATATCCAAGAATGTTTTTCTGTTTCGTAAAGTTTGGGCTAAAGTAATATATTCGGGAGGGTTACTTTGGCCCATGACTTTTTTTCGTGTTGTAGCGTAACGCTTATTAATTATGAAAATAAGTAACATGTTTAGACAAATTACGTATAAAATAGCACTACTTCCTCTTATACATTGTTTGTTTTATTGCAGTAAAATCAAGATTTCATCATAATGACAAATGCAAACTAAATTAATTATTATGATATTATTTTACAACTCCATCATAAAAGTTTTTTCATTTACTTCTTATTTCGATTAATTCTAACGTTTGTCCTGAATTTCATCGGCATATAACATTTTTATGTTGTGCTTTTTGCAACTTTTAGATATCTAACTTTCATTAAAGATTTTTTTTGTATTAAAACCTATTTAGTTATTTACTTCATGATGTTCCTCATTTCTCAATGTATATTCATAGCCGCTCTCGCTTTTTTCGGTTAAGCAGTTTTCGTGTAAAAATGTGATAGACGAAAAGTTCGACAGACGGGCAGATTTATTTGAAATTAACAGTTTTAGTATGTGTCGGGATGCAAAATTCATACCTAAAACGCCTGATAACAATAAATCATCTAATTTATGCTATGCTTTACCTAAAACGCCTGATAACAATAAATCATCTAATTTATGCTATGCTTTGGTTTTATGATAAATTTAATTTTGGGCCAAAGTTACCCCCTAGGGCCAAAGTAACCCGGCTTTACGGTATCATAAGTGTTAAAAATAATCTAATGGGTAAATAATCAGTTCTACAAATTATCACTTGTATCACATGGATTAAAATAAACATTAAAAGACAAGGTGTGGTATTCATCAAAAAATGTATACAGATGTGATGAAGAATCCTTTCCTTTCCCATAAAATTTTCGTAGTAATGGGCAGAATTGGCATCACTGTTTTCATAAGCAGGCAGGCAATAATCTATCTTTATACTACATATAATCTAGCTTTAAGTGATGATATACAAGCCCCGATGCATATGTTCTCGTCCAGTTACAGTTTTTCGAGATTATCCCGTTCATCCGGGGGAAAAGGTTTAGAGACAAAACCTTCACTATTCAATAGTAGTACTAAAGTAGTTTCTTTGAGTATAAAGTATTTAGACTTAATAAATCAGAATTAAAAAAAAACTATTTTACGAGAGTTATTTTTTTTAATTTTTTCCACAATTTTTAATCTTGTAAATAATCAATGAATGTAAAGAACGCCATTAATATTAAAGACGACATGGTACACCTGATGCACTGCGAATTTTGCTTCAAGCTTATATGCGCGGAATTACGGTGGTGAACGAAAATATAATTTAGACACTGGTTTGTTAAAATCGATTTATTAAACAACAAAAGCGTACTTCAGATTGTTGTGTCTCTTGAAATGTAGTACATTAACCATGACTAACGTTCATACAATTTATCATTAGCATAATGTGATCATTTTTAAAATATTCAAAAATTTGTAAAAATTGTTTTGAACTAGACAAACTCCACTGCATCAGGGCTCGTATAATATCCTTTACGCTGCAGCTAATTGAGACTGCTGCATCTAAGTTCAGACAACTATGTGAAAATAGTACCCCTATCCATAAAGACTTAGAAGTCCTATAGTAGTTTATTTACTTTTGTTTATTTTTCGAACGCCTATGCCACAATGACAAAAAGGACAAACAATCATTAAACAAATGTTGATTTATTGAATGTTGATTTATTGAATGTTTATGAATGATGCCATATGTCTGTATGGATTATTCATAAACAATATCTGCACAGATAAACTGTGCAAGGTCAAAATCTACCATAACAAATTAGCTATTTAACAGGAATTTCACACCACGATGCTTGAGTTATCATTGATGGATACTCATTTGTAATGATCTCTTATAAGTACACATTATGTGTGCTGCACTTCACCAATTGTTTATTATACTGACTCACCAATGTGAAAAAAATGGGTACATATGGGTAAATCACTTTTTTGTCATGCACTGCCATGGTTACGTTCTCCTGGGTCACCCTTAAATTCACAGTTTATAGTTGCTGATTTCTAAGAATAAACTTTTAACAGTTTAAAGATGCGCCTTATTATATACAGAGTGTTACACAAGCCACTGAAAACCTTGAACGGGGTGATTTGGTAGGTTATACTGAACAACTTTTACTATGGAGCTAACCCTGAAATCTTAAAAAAAATAGGCTCTTTCATACAAAATATCATTATGGATCAGTGAACATATATGAAAAAGACAATTTTATTGGCCCCATAGTAAAAGTTGTTCAGTATAGCCTACTAAATCACCCCCTTGAAGGTTCCCATTCTGAGGTGGGTTACACACTAATGATGTTAGTAGCACTTGCAGGATACTTCTAGCAAACTATCCCACTGTTGTCCCCTGGATGATGTGACAGAATAACAACAAAATAAAGTGATCCACCCATATAATACTCAAAAATAGTAGTCAAAAATTTCTCAAAATTATTTAAAACAACATTAAAATTTTTGTGTCTGTCTCATTGTGTAATAAAAAACCTTTTGTTCATTAGCAATAAGAGCATGTCTACTGTTTCCCTGCAAAATAACAATTTTCTGTTAATTTCAAGATTAAAGTTTACTGAAAATGAAATTATGTCTGGCCTAAAGGTTCACTGGAAGAGATGGCTTTTTAGTGATAAGACCGCCTGTTCTCTACCTCTAGTTAAGTGGCTAGTATATTGTTGTGCCAGTTACTAAATCCCTTTATTATCACTAATTAATATTCTAGTGAATTTATTAGGAATATTGTGGACATGGAATGTTAAGAATAATGAATAAATATTACAATTTAATAGCAAGGAATGTCATTAAATAAATGACAACAAATATATAATAATACTCCTCTGTTTAAATACTTTCTCATAAGATACCTATTGGATTAATTAAAATTATATGAATATTTAATGTAAAAAGTACCAACTGGTTAGCCATTGTAAGCAAAGAGAAATAATATTATTTAAATTTTACTTTCACTATTGTAATCTACAAATTTTAATCTAACACAACAGTAACAGTAAGATTTTTTTACTGGTTTCTTTTTTTTCGTATGTAATCTCCAAAACAATGACTGCAATTCGAATACTTTACCTAATAAAGAAGCCAGCTCCAACAAAGCACATTATATAAAAGGAATATGCAAGCTGAGCCGAAATAACTAAGTCATTCACTAGGACCACAACACATGAATAGGACAATATTGGTGTATGTAATGCGATCCCACCCAACATAACCCGTATCAGCGTTAAACAGGCAGTCTGTTTATCGCGAATTGACTAACAATGACTATGTTTAACACTTATTTACTGTTTTCCTATATACTAACTGCTATGACGTTCACAAATGTTGTTTTCCCGGAATACTGCAAGCCGACCAGCGTGAGCTCCATCTCCTCTTTCCAGAACAGGCTTTTAAACCAATCAAGGATACGATTAATCAAGGCTAACATTTTGAATTATAATAATCACAATACTTTAGCCCTAAAACGTAAAAATTATAACGCCTCTCGCGAAAAACTGCTGTCGACATCGACTGTCACTAGTTGCGTTTAGTTTACGTACGATGAGGAACCTATGACTCAGTAGTAGTAGTAGTACGTTAAAACTTGTCACAAAAAATCCTTGTTATCCTAAGATTACACAATTATAGTACTAGTTATGTAATGACTGTGTACTATGAAGCATAATTTAAAAATTATGAATTTGCATGTCTTTAGCATAAGCATATTTATTTTTGTTTTACACCATGCCATTAGTACAAGAAGACATCGAACAAAACGTCGCAATATTGTAATGTTGCCATAACAATAATTTAAATTACCCCTAATAAATATTAAAACGAAGTTTTACTTTAAAAAATCTTTGATTTTTATTATTTTCTCATCCAATCTAATTACAGTAATAGCAAACATTGCAAATTGAGCTAAACTTAATTGGTACACGTCTGTTAGTTATACTTTTTAGAAAATATGTACCAGTTCGTAATTTATGTATTTTAGATTCTCATCTTTAGGTACCATTTTTTTCACCAAACACAATAAATTGATAGGAAATGCGGCGTCTACTCGCCCACCGATTTCCTTCCAATACCTTTATACAATTCCTACTTTAATTATAAAATAAGAATTTGAGTAATGAACTTCATATCTTCAAAATATGTATAATGTGAATCATATTTCATGAGTTTCATGAATCATGATGAAAATAGTGATGATGAAATACTTGTTTTTTCCACAGTATTAAATCCTGTGTTTGAAATGTTCCCGATGATACGTAGCTCACACTGAAAGTTTCGAGAATGACACACTTAGAGATCACTCAGCATTATAAAATCTATAGTTTCAATGAACTACCCAAACCTTCCATAGAAAATTCTGAAAATTGAAAATTTTCATACAAAAAGTGATCTAGGAAAAATGGAAATTCAGGTTCGGTGTCGAAGTCCTGCCACTCATTAGGGACTTGTGGATTGGTTGTGGTTTCCTCATATAGTTCTCGACAGTACTCGCGCCATCTCTCCACAACGCAGTCTAGTTCATGTATTGGGTTCCCATCCTTTCCATCAATTACCCATGATTTTGGCTTGAACTCGCTACAAAGGGTGCGAACCTTCTTAAAAAGATCGTGGGTTTGATATTTCATCGAATGCTCCTCGATGTCTTTGCAGATACTCCGTATGAAACTATTTTTGTCGCGGCGACAGTGCTTCTTAATCGAGTTGCATAATTCTGAATACTCTTTCCTGACCTGATCGTTCTGTAAGCCCATGGTCCTGATGGCCTTCCTCTCTTCGATGAGTTCCCAGGTGCGATCGGTAATCCACATTTTTTTCTTCGGCTCAGTTGGCGTCGCTTTCCTTTCCTCTGTTATAGTGTTGAGGGTATTACAAATTGTGGACTTGAGATGTTCCCACGTAGCGATAGCGTTATCTCCAGTTGATGGGTTATCCGCCAGGCTAATTTCGATCATATCACGGAATTGAGTTTGCTCGACCGGGTTCAGGGATCTTGGTCTCATGGGCAGTTTCCTCTGCGGGGCCTTTAAGCGCAGATTAAATTTGGTGACTAACAAATTATGATCAGATCCACACTCCACTCCGGGATAGGTTTTAGCGTTGTGTATGTAGGAGCGCCAGCGCTTATTGATCATAATATTATCAATTTGGTTACGGTAGTGCGCCCCTGGAGATGTCCATGTATATAGGCGTCTAGGGTGGTGCTGGAAAAAGGTGTTCATGACACTCAGATTCCTTTCAATGCAGAAATCGAGTAATCTCTGGCCTCTTTCATTTCTTTCGCCCAGTCCGTGCTTACCGACGGCAGTTCTTATATGATCATGATTGAAGGTGGATCCGATCTTCGCGTTCCAGTCACCGAGTATCACTGTCGTATCACGGCTAGGTATTTCATCGAGGGTATGAGTCAGGGTTTGATAGAAGCTATCGATGTCGTCCTCAGTGGCGTTCGCCGTTGGCGCATATACTTGCACTATATGCAGAATGGTAGGTCGGGTGTTCAGTTTCACTGTGATGACTCTGTCTGACACAGGGTTGTAGCCAAGGACGTGCTTATTTAGCTGGGATGGTATCAATATTGCCACAACGTTACGGCTTTAATTGTCCTCACAGCCAGAAAAATATAGGGTATTGCCCAGCACAGTTGTAAAATGCCCCTGCCCTCTCATGTGAGTTTCACTTAAGCCCAAAACCGTCATTCTGTGCCTCTCGGATTCTTTTTCCACGATAGTGAGCTTTCCTGCTTGCAAGAGTCCTCGCACATTCCTAGTGCCGATATGGTGCTCATCCTGGATCGATTTTTTGCTAAAGACGCCAGTAGCATTTCCTGCTGTCAAGGCCTGGTGCGCCACCTTGCCAGAGGCTTCGGTAGCATATTTAACACCAGTCAGCCCGGGTACTGGCTGGCGCCGAAGGTTAGTCGGGTCGTCCAACATACCAATTCCTATATGTGTGCTATGCATAAAGATTTTCTTGGGAGGTTATCACATGGTGGGTTTCCGCGTCCTTCGTGATTTAGTCCCTCGAGGCCACTGGGGCCACAGTAGGTCGGGTTCACAGAACAGAAAAAACTGTTTTTACTGTTTTTAATATTCCGTGGTCGGGTTACTTTACCGCCGCTCGATGCTCGACGTTGTCTTTTTATGGCACAGTAGACGACAAGTAGCCAACCCTCCTCTTTTCACATCCGGGCTTGGGACCGGCAACGGCAGATTAAGAGTAAATTAAATAGTTTGTAATATTATCCAATCCAACGCATCCCTAAAATATGACGTCTTGGATTGTTGACATTGTAGTCATGTTGTGTCATGAATGTCATGATATAGTATAATAGGTATGAAGTTATTGTTGTGGCGTTGTGGTTCCAAAACAAAAGTTCATTGGATATAAACAGGGTTCGGATATCTCGTATTCAATAACTATACTCTATGGATATGAGTATAAGTTGACTTTAAAATCGACTCCGTGGTTCTCTAACGTCTTACCGTGCTACGAGATATCCGAACCCTGGATATAAAATTAGCTGTGGGATGGGATAGAATTCGTACAATTAGTACCTATTATTTTCTGTAAGATCAAGTCTCTGATAATGAATAAAGGATCTTTTAAGCACCATCATTTCTTTGTTTCATAAAAGACAAAAATATACCTAACCTAACCATAAAATAGAACAAAGCAAACGAAAAGAATTTACTAGTGATACCTATTAGTACAGTTGCCATCAGAAATGTCGGAGCAGCCAGAGTACTCACAAATTATATCTGTACATGCCTCTATTGTCCTAGCGTTAGAGTACATGTACAGATATTTTTGGGCACCGTGACCGCTCGATACATTTATCTGATGGCAAGTGTACCTATACAGGATGATTTTTTATTCACCGTTAAAATTTTTGAAGATTAATTCTGAGGTCATATTGATGAACTTTTACTATGGGACCGAGATCCGATTCGAAAAATAAAAATCTGATATTCCATACATTTCTGAATAGTAGTTATGTATAACTAATATCTCAGGGTTTGTATGGAACATCAGATTTTTCTCGAATCGGATGTCGGTCCCATAAAGTAAAAGTTCATTAAGATGACCTCAGAATTAATTAACCCTCTAAAATTCGAACGGTGAATAAAAAAACAATCTGTATTGCAATACAAATACCTATAGTTCTAATTCTATTATGAATCCCTCCCACAACCCACAACTGGAAGTTATTATAAGTTCATCAAACAAATCCAGCCTTATCACCACGGTGCAGGCCACGTTCAGCGTTCACACCTTACGTCCCACTTCCAGCGAACAACAATGGCGGGGCGCGGGCGACGAGGCGAAGTCACGTGCAGACAAGCGTGGCTTGTCGCGGGCGCCGCACATTCCGCCGCCCGTGCCGCGCCGTATTTTGATGCCTGTCATGTGATCAACCGGCCGGCTTTCAGCCAGTCTTATCCAAACGTTCGACAAAACCTCACGTCTCGTTACACGGAAAAAATATTCCCTAACGTTTGCTTCCCGAAAATGGATTGCGAGGACCTCACTTAGATTATTGTGAAGTGTTTTTGAGGATTTACGTGGTGCGTGTTGACATTGTGTTTCTGTTGATCAGTAAATATGGAAACGAGGCATTATTGGGAGGAGAACGGGCATGCCGTCAAGTACGAAAGGTAAATAAATATTAATTTACAGGAACCTTATGTGTTCGTGAGGAGATATCATTTTAAATCAGATTTTGTCTACAAGTGGGAAATTCTGGGGAAAATCTTATTAGAGTGTAAGACTATTTATATATTTTTTTCTATACACTCACCTACAGATCATACAGGATACAGTTAAGGTAAATATTGTTTTCAGAAGCCAACAATAATTTAACATCTTACATGACTATACATATAACACGGCGCGGCCTGGAAAAATCAAAAACATCTACAACTTAAACCTACAGGATGCTTAGCCAAGTTGCCAATCGCTAACGCTTAGTAGCGTATCGTAGTTTTCCCTCTCTGTCACTCTTTCACAGTGCGACAAAGACTTTGACGACAAAGAGCTGCCTTTCGTTTACGATTGACGATTAAGCATTAGCGATTGACAACTTGTCTAAGCACCCAGGTGCAATAATAATTTCCGAATCTGTAGTTTTATACACATTGATTGCAAAAGTTGAAAAGTTCACAAAACTCAAATCTTCATGATTATTGATTGATTTCTTACTTAAGTTGAATTTTAATAATATCACCATGGCTTATGATGGTCCCATTTTATCCATTTATCGTGCTACGCGTCACTTTTGCACTTGCATACTTGACGGCAATGACAACAAACGATTAGACGTGGTACCATCATAAGCCTACAGATCAAATTGTATTGATATGAAACTACTTTTAACATATTAAGGTCAACCACATTACGAGTTTTCCATTCTTTATTATTCTTAGTCCATAAACTTCTTTATAATCTACTACATTTTCACAACTCGCATGTTGTGCTAGTGTACTAGCACTGGTCTCTGCTTCCTTACTATAATCATATTCCGCTGAAGTGAAATTTCAAACATATCCATCAATTTCATAAAATAGATTAGGACGTCTTTGAACAGTTCCTAGTTCTTGGTTAACACCTGTCGATCATACATATTTAGGAATCGGACTGCAGCTGGGAGCATGGTAAACTGCAGCAAATCCAGTTTATCCACTTCACTTCATCAATAAGCAATATGCTTCCATAAGTTCCATAGCCTTTCACAGTAAACTTTTTGAGGGTCAAAGTTTACTATTAGCACACACGACAGGTGACCATATGAAACGATCGGAATCAGAATTAGTCAGCTTGGAGAGCAGTCGAGGAAGTCGATCATAATACAGTCACGTTCCTCAGACGACATGAGGTCACGTTCACGAAAAACAAATTCTAGTGATGTGCTGTTGCCGATATATTTCCCACAGTATGGAGAACATTTCCAAACGGTAATTTTCCTATAGTATCATCGAGAATCGGGAACGGCCCCACTTATAGCCCTTTTCTGCTGCTCCTCATGCCACCCTTGCCAGTGCTCTTCTTCTCATATCGTGCAGCACTCGCCACGCTAAACATTAAACAGCCTTGCATGGTTGTTTAGTTGCATGGTTGGTTGGTTGGTTGGTACCAACGGCAGTATACTACGTTCTTGAAACTACCTATTCCCTTTGCTATCCTCCAAACTATTGCGTCAGTATATAGAAGCGCAGTTCAATTGTCTAAAATAAGTAAGCCCATGTGAATCGATTTTCATAAAAGCGGAAATATTCACGTATGTCACCACGTGCTCTTTTACCTTGTATTTATGGAAGTGTAGAATCTTCTTTTAGTTTTAGTTTAATATAGACACTATTAGTAAATGTGACATTGATACTTTTATAGTATTTAGTTAGACCATATTTTAAACTATGGTACAAGATGATTTTGCCAGTCAAGCGTTGGGTCAGTATATAGTCAGTAGTAGTCAGTTTTTATATTAGACAATTTGATATATCATATATCGCAGCTCGAATACTTCCAATAGTCTTGATAACAAACATTATCAATCAACCTGCTAAAAGGACTTCTGTCAACAACGCACCTTTAGGTACCTATAATTAAAGAAATAAAGTACTTTATTCAAACATTAATGAACAAGACGAAACTATATCCAATTGATGAAGTGACCAAATTGACGATCGTCTAGAATTTGAATTTTCCTCTAGGATTGCCAAAGCTACTGCAACCTTTTGTGGACTGAACCAAGAAGTTTAGAAAGCGATTTTAGGCTTCATTCACTGAACCACTCAGGTTCACTGTCTAAGGTGACTATTCTGCATCAGCTGCATTATGCTTTTAGCGTCAATACAAAGATGACATATATAAAGCGTCTAAAAAATCATACGCGATGGCACTAAGCAGTAAATACTGTAATCTGAAAATAGAGTATTGCACTCTAAACTCGAGAGGTCCTACATAGGGTGAGCTGTCTGGGTAAGGACTGTCAGGAGTATTTGCTAAAAGGACAACGTGTTCAACCACAAATACTTCCTAAAACAGGGTTATACTCTGAAAAATTTGCAACTGTCGGAAAAAAGCGTTTTACGCGAGTGTTTGTAATAACTTGCAAGGCTTGCAAGTTGCAAAACGAAATCCTTTGATGCACGTGACCTGATGTTGACTCCGAAGTCTCCAAACGCAAGGTCAGTGACACAAGCTCTCCTATTGGAGTGCAGTGTGCAGTCCGTAGGTACAAATGTAAGCAGGCACTAGGGTTGACATGTTGACAATTCACACGAAATGACCAAAAATTTTTTTGTGGTTTTAGCTTTGGTACTTAATTTTACATTCTTTAAACCGATTAGGACCCGATTTCGGTGCCCATCTTCTATGCACTGGATAATTAGTTAATTACACATATATTGTATTCTTCTGGGTAGCTTAATCTGCTTGCTGTATTTCGTGCTGCCGGCCTTTTAATACCAAATTTATTTTTGCAAGTCACTCTCGTGCCCATGCACGTACCGTAATAGCTAGTAGAGACCAGTTTTGAAAATAGCTTGTCATACCTACGTCTGGGAAGATAATCATATTATTTATTTATTATGAAAACGTTTAGTATTAAATGATAAAAACGAAATCTCTTGAACCCCGTTACGTATTACGTAATGCTAATGAAATTTAAAATAACTACACACTGGCGCACATTGACGCAGTGTTCTGTCAGGAGATACATGCAAGATTTTCTGGAACCACCAAGAAAATTAAATTACTCGTAAGAGTCTTGTGGGATATTAATTAATTACTTTAAGGAAGGGAACTCCTAAAAAGATTAAGTCTTCCGTAGCATCACGTATACCTTTTCTGATAAGTGGAATGACATGAACGGATCACTATAATATCAGATAAGTAGTTATATCTACGTAGTAGGCGGTCCTACTGAATCAGTGGCCAATAAAATTGACAAATATTTCAATTAAGATCCTTGAATTCGACGCTGTCTCTTCGGGTGTATTATTTTATTTTGTGTTCCTAATCTTTATTTAACTATATTATTTTTTTTACTAAATTTCTGAAGATAATACAAGAACAAAAATTTTAGGATAGAATTTCATATTCGTACATGTACATTTCCCCAGTTCAAAATCCAATTATCACTTGTATTGATAATAAATATAATAAATTATGGTACTACCTCTAGGAGTAAGAAACAGGGACCACCATAACCTCCTTATCTTTTTAACAACACTGTTAATTTTTATAAAATAAATACAAATATCGATAACGCCTCAACCGGATCCACAGATTGCGGGCCAGATAACGTCGACGAGAGTTAAGCATAATTGAAGTGTTTCTGTGAAACTGAAAAGTAAATTAAATCAATTTATCTAAAAAAATACCATGGAAAATGACAAACAAAGCCCACTTCTGATTGGAACATAGAATATACTGGTTTTGTTTTATAGAACTTATGCGTGCTTATAGCATACCGAAAATAAAACTAATTTGTAACTTTATTAATAACTAATGACGATAGCAGCAAGAGGAGATAGATAATACACTTTTCTGAAAATCAGGTAATAATAGAGACAGATCATAATTACGATACTTAGCTTTAGACGTGGAAAAATAAAATTGGACGTTATTCAAATTCAAATCGTTTATTTTACCAGACAACAAAGATCCAAGTTAAAAAGGCTGTAAAAAAATTGGCGGTAATCTATCTTATTCTAATTAAGGTTCTGGTAAGGATGCTTAAGATTGAGGAAAAAGTATAAGAAAAAATAATTTCTATGGAGGGTTGGTATTTACGCTAAACAGGCCACCATTTCGGCGATCGCCCCATACAGAACAAAAACGTTTTCACGAAAAAAATCCTTATCAGAAAACATTACTGAATGGGCCCTTAAAAGAATCACCACTATTTTTAATACAGCCTGTATAACTAAACGCACAAACTTACCTATTTATATCATAGGTAGGATGTGGCCTTTACATAAATCATGTGCCGTCGTGCGATGACACGTGAGACAGAAATACCGCACGAGCACAACATTGTATGTGCAATTCGCTTTTATCATTACTAAGCGCATTATCACTCTGTGACGCACTCTAGCTAATATTAAACTCCCTTAACTGAAGCACAAACGTGTCAGGCTCAGGGGATCCTTCATTATTTAGCTTTAGTTATCCACACTGATATGCATTCGTTGATATGTGTATTTCTGTTTGGTACGTGTGGATAAAAGCCTTCAACTTTTCCATTTTTTGTCTGTCGACAGCAATGGTCATCCACTGTGATCCCGCTATCTTTAAAGGTGGGTTTACAACTTTACACCAAACGAGCGAATGCTGATCCTATCCCCCACTCTACAAAATCAACGAATTTCGACGGATGAAGTTTTGTGTAATGAACGAATTTCGTAGAATGGGGTCAATGGGGATAGAATGCTGATTGAGCATTCGCTCGTTTGGTGTAAATGCACCTTCAGATATCATCGGCCCATCTTTCCTTTGGCTTACCAGGCTCTCTCTTTCCATTCCTACCCCTTTCCATGTTTGTCTTAAGCTGTATTGAAGGGTACCTACGTATTAACTTCAGTTCTCTTGCTGATATAACTGTGTTTCAGTTTTGTGAATTCTTCTCTAACCTGCTACCGCGAAAAAAGTTCGCAAATTACGGGCATTTTTCTTTGTCACTCTAAAGACGCCTTCGTTGGAGTGACAGAGACAAATCCCCGAAATTTACAAACTTCGGTATTCGTGGTAGCAGGCCAGTTTCAAGATGCTCTCCATTGCATGTTAGCATGAAAATATTTATTTCCTATTCTATAATTACTTAAACTGGTTTAAAGCAGATCACATAAACTGGAAATATATACGAAGGTTTTTGCAATCAGTGCTAACCTTCGATATGCTCGTCACGAGCAGAGTTCAATGCTATTGATGCAAGTACGTCTGGTGCAGCGTGGTACGTATGAATCATGTGACGCGATGCAATGGGTCTCGCTAGCACAGAGATAATCTTCCATGAAACTGCAAAATGTGGTAAAAGGAAAATATATTAAGTCTTGCTAAGTAGTAGCGCAGAGATAAGATGATCTTATGGCCATGGGGCATCAAAATGTGGTAAATGAAAAATTACTATTCGTCAAACGTCATATTGTGGCAAATTTAGGGTATATCAATTTTATGAAGATACGTAGGATCCCGTCCCGGCTCAGCATGCAATGCAAATGTCATAAAATTTTACATTATTACTCCCCAAATTATTTCCGTTTTTTTATTTCCCCTTAAAACGCCACATTTCAAATCAGTCAGAAAATTAATTCCTTATGTTTGGAAAAACTAGCTCTCAAGAGAACAATTTATTTCATACAACTGGTAGTGGCATAAAACGTGTATACATATTTATGTCCTTGATAGTGCACCTGCACATGTTGTAATTGTAAACGATTACAAAATTACCGGGAAAATGTCGGCGATGAACCTCATGCCACAATACCACGAGGCGCAACTCATCATTTTGTGTTGGTGTCCTGTGACTGTGCACATGCACTCAACACTCAACTCGAATATTAAATGACAGGTGTAATTAATCCGCCATCATTCCCTACTAAAACACGACTCACCATTTTGTGTCTGATTTTGACACTCCTGTTAATAATTAATAATCAAAAAAGAATTATTTTATTACAAAATTTAATGAATCAGGGATATAGGAAATTCAAGTTCAGTGCGATAAAAAGCAATGAAAGAAAAGAAATTCATAGTGGAACAGATGGCATTTTACGTTTATAACAAAAAAGG
>JALPQI010003496.1:0-72807 GCA_025490895.1 Thaumatotibia leucotreta | reverse complement strand
AAATTTACCAATTGTATTCTTCAAATTTAAAATTAGAAACACTGTCATGCGGTCTCATTGGCCAATTTTGCACATCTCCGCTCCTCTCCGCCTCAATGGAGCCGCACCCTAAGGCTTGTGATGTGGGTACCAGGCGACGATTTATATAATAGATACCTACTTAAATACATTGACAGTCCCGACCATTTTGTAATAAATAGAAAGCCGATAAATAAATGCACTGATTGTGATTTTGCGGTGTCGTAGGTGTCCATGATTGTCGGTAATTAATACTTAATTAATTAATAATTATATTATTAAGTAATCTCCTTGGGAATCACGGGCTTATAAATCCCGGTTTTTTTGATAGGCTTGCGCGGGGATACAGATCCAACACGTAGAGGCCCTTTGGAGAAATTTGCTGTGTTGTACACCTGCTGCAACCCATTCACGGGCACATCAATAGATATCCGTAAACCGGTCCCAGCAGGCGTATAGAGACTATTGAGAAGTAATGGAAAAGACTAATGGGCTATGGTGATGGAGGATGGATGGATCAGAAATGGAGCTATAGAAAAGAGGTCCGGACACCTGCCATAACAATGATTTCTCTTTGCTATCGAGGCAGGCGGTGACTTGCCGCCGACTAGATGGGCCCCCGTAAATGCCGTCACAAGAGACAGCCAGGGGCAACACCGGTGTAGGCGGCTCAGGAGTGTAGAGAGGTGTACACCGCTTTCTGCGCAGTGGTTTGACAGCCGCTGCACCAACTCGCGACTTACGCAAATTTACACTTCCACCCCTGGAGCATATAGCTCTGACGACTCCTCTCTGGACGGCCAGTTAAGGCAAGCCAGAGCTGAGAGTCCTACGGGTCCCCTTGGGGTTCCACTCCGACCGATGAAGACACGCCGGAGGCGGGGACCCTGACCGACTCTCGGGAGCACGAGGGCCCGTGGGGTCGTTACTCCCCAACAGCTCGCCACAAGCTGCCCTGAGGCCTTATTAAGTAATTATTATTAATTAATTCGTGATCATCAGCTGGCCTAGCCAAGATGCCATTCCGCAATCGTATATGATAAGCGATAAGTCACGTGACCATATTATTATTATTATATGGAAATGCTCACGTGACTTTTCGTTCGAATCTCTCATTCTCATTCATTCATTACTTATCGTTAATCGTATACGATTGCAGAATGGCAAGGCCTACTTATCTGCGTTCCAGAAAGAAATATAACTTGATTTTTGCCGAATTCTTACGAAGTGTAAAAATAACGTAACTTAAATTCAATACAGAATAAATTTAAATACGCTTGACTTGAAATTCTTCAATAGTTTTCTACAAAAATTACCAAAATCACAGCCCTAAATCAAAGTCAATTTAAATCGATACACATTATACGCGTTTAATGCGATGTTACTTGTTATCAAAGCCTGATGTGAATTAAAAGGCCGTCGCACGGGAACGAGTTTACGGCGCGTCTAATCTGGAATCGAGTTGGTAGCGCGACGTTGACGGTTGGAGATAACACCCACGACTAACAGCCTCTTAAGAGCAGGGTTGTCAAAAATATTGGTCGTTTTGGAAATAAGTCTCTCAAAGAATCTGCCACGAAATGTAAATAATAATAAGCTGGCAAAAGAGTAGAAACTATAATGAAATGGCCTTGATTGTATTTTGTGTAGTGTTTTACCCGTCGAAAACGAGTTTACGGCGCGTCTAATCTGGTATCGAGTTGGTAGCGCGACGTTGACAGTTAGAGATAACACCCACGGCTGACAGCCTCTTAAGAGCAGGGTTGTCAAAAATATTGGTCGTTTTGGAAATAAGTCTCTCAAAGAATCTGCCACGAAATATAAATAATAATAAGCTGGCAAAAGAGTAGAAACTATAATTAAATGGCCTTGGTTGTATTTTGTGTAGTGTTACCTGTCGTGATTCTTTTACTGGTCTAATCGTAAGATCAGCTGGCTTAGCACATGATTGCTGCGACAGTATGCCGCGATATAGATCTCCCGTCCTTCACTAGCTATATTAACAAAAGAGGGACGGATAGACTATCTCGCGGCGAGATACTGTCGCGCCAATCATGTGCTAAGCGCTCGTTCACTCCGGCACCATGCGTTTTTGCTGAGATGAGACCATTCGTGGCACCATCTTATTTGTCATACCCTTATTTGTTGTCTTTGTATTTTTTATGCACTGTACCCCTGTATCATTTCACTGGACCGAATAAATGTTATTATATTCTAATATTATAATGATTTCTACTTTTTTTCCCAACTACTATAGTGAAAGGCAGTAATATCTCCCGGTATTTAACCATTTCGCATGAAGTTGCATTTTAATTGGCTTTTCACTATTTTTGATAATTATTTATTTTTGATTGTAATTTCATTAGCCCACTATGCGAATAGTAAAGTATAAGAATCTCTTGAATTCTCTTGTCTGAAATTTGTATAATTTAATAAATAAATAAAAACTGAACTACACAAAAGTCAATGAGTCGAAAACAACCAACTTTTTAGCTTAATAATTCAATAAAAAAAAGAATTCATCCGTTTTTTTAATCGCACTGTCTTAGTGCGTGTTTAGTAGTAACGAGTCGCTTAATCTCGAAGGCATCGAGTTAGTAGCACGACAGTAGATAACACCCACATGGCTGGCAGCCCCTTAATAAATCAGAGTTGTTCAATTTTATCATTTGTTAAGGCACAGTGTTATTATTAGTTTAATATTATTTTTGCGCATTGGAACTTAGCTATTATGTTATCGGAAACTATAATTTAACATAATTAATTTAAGTATGCTTAATAGAATGTTAAATGACTACATAAACAGACGTGCTAAACACATAAAGCCTGTTTATATAGTTTTTTTTAATATTATATTTTTATTTAAAAAGTTAAAGATAATGCGCATGATTAATGGCAAGTCAAATTAACAACTTTTTTCGAACTGTCAAAACCGATGGCCACTATGAAGTTTTATGGTACCTATGACATACACAAAAGTGACGTCACGTTTGTTTACGTCGAAATAACCTATTCTTTGAGTTATTCGCGATATATTAAATACATACACTCATCATACATCTACATTTTAGGAATAATTGGGTTAAAATTTTTTTCGTTGTCTTATTTAGTGTCCCTATAGATTTTTATATGAGTTGATGTTTTGTTTTAAATTTCTGATGTATGGATTAAAATCTGGCGTGAAAAAGAAATACAAGTGCGCTGGATTTTTTTACATACTGAGTCGAAACAGCAACTAAAAGCGTGACAGAGTGGTATGAAACAAGACAACGAAAAGAATTTTGACCCAATTTCTGTATTTCTCTAGTCGTGTTATGTTGCGCATAATTTGAAACAGTTCATTTTAAGTACAGTAATCATCCTTTTTAGCACTTACATTTACTGTAGAAACTTTTTTAAGAAATTGTCGTATAATAATACTACTTGTCGTGTTATAACACATGAGTAGTTGAAGCGTGTTTAGTTGCTCTATCTCTGATCAAGACAGCGGCGACAGTTGCCGATAGCGCCCACGCGTCTAGCGGCACCTTAATATATCAATATCGGAGATGTTGACAATCTATGATTTGTTGAGGCGGGTACTTGGTATTTGAGACCCTTAAATATGGTGGGTATTATTGAAAGTTGTGTGATTAGGTACCTATACGTGCAGATTTATAAGAATGATTTTTTGACAGTTATACATACATCATCACATCATCAGCCTATGTTAGTCCACTGCTGGACGTAGGCCTCTCCTATTAACTATGCGTATAGACGCATTAGGAAGTAAATGCCCATAATCGCCACGCTGGGCAAGCGGATTGGCGATCGCAGTAATGTGTCCACTATGATGACGCTGCTGCCCATCATCAATCTTGTAGAATGGTCAGTGACACTTTAATCCCTTAGTCGACTCTTACGACACCCGCAGGAGGAGTTGGGGTGGTGACAAATGTATTCTTACTGCTGTCACCACACGGCATAGATTAAACCTTATTAATATGAGGATAAGACACCGTTTTTCCGATAGTCTTGACGTCAGCATCGTATTAAGGTGCATTCAGACCAAACGAGCATTCGCTATAATCGCTATTCTAACCACCTACTCTACGAAATTCGATCGTTACACAAAACGTGATTCGTTGATTTCGTAGAGTGGGGGATAGAATAGCGAATGCTGGTTTGGTCTGAATGCACCTATATATTATAATTATAAGGCTCATTTCCAAAGGTGCATGAAGACCAAAAGAGCATTCGCTATTCTAGCCCCCTACTATGAAATTCGATCGTTACACAAAACGTGATTCGTTGATTTCGTAGAGTGGGGGATAGAATAGCGAATGCTCGTTTGGTCTGAATGCACCTTTATATTATAAGGCTCATTTCTAAATTGTCAAAAGTTCATTCTTAGAAATCGGCAACTATACTTTAGTAATGTAATCATCATTGTCACTTGCTGGACATAGGGCTCTCCTACAGAGTTGGGCAAAAAGTAATATGATTACTTCTGTAGGAGGATCTGAAGGAGTAATCATATTACTTTTTGCTCAACTTTGCTCACCTACACGTATGAACGCATTATGAGGGAGTGCTCGTAATACCATGTCTGCATCAATCGTTAACATGTATTTGGAACCGACCATAAACCTCTTTAGAGATAAGGCCGCCATTTGCATACTTCTTTTAAACATATACTTTTATTCATTATCATCAGCCTATGATAGTCCACTGCTGGACGTAGGCCTCTCCTATTATCTATGCGTATAGACGCATTAGGAGGTAAATGCCTATAATCACAGTAATGTGTCCACTATGACGACGCTGCTGCCCATAATCAATCTTTTATCAAATAATGGTCAGTATACTTTTATGCCGTGCCGTGTGGTGACGGCAGTAAGAATACATTTGTCACCACCCCAACTCCTCCATAAGAGTCGTGTGTCGTAAGAGTCGACTAAGGGATTGAAGTGTCACTGACCATTCTACAAGATTGATGATGGGCAGCAGCGTCATCATAGTGGACACATTACTGCGATCGCCAATCCGCTTGCCCAGTGTGACGATTATGGACATTGGGACTGGGACCTCCTAATGCGTCTATACGCATAGTTAATAGGAGAGGCTTACGTCCAGCAGTGGACTAAGATAGGCTGATGATGATGATGATGATACTTTTATTACTTGTTTTGTATTTGTCTTTTTTTTCACCTTCTTTATTATTAAAACCGTAATACAATTTATGTACATGAATTAAATCTAACTAACCTAATTTATATCTAAGTTTGGCCCTTGTGGCATTGTACCGAGGATGCTGGCGGCATTTCCTCTCTGTATCGCGAGAAATTTGTCTTAGAGCAATTAAGAGTCATAGTATTGTGTATTTATTTTTAGATCTAAGAATAAGCCTACGTCTTTACCCTAAACGAAACTATATACATGGCTTCATATGTAATTTATTCTACGCGCAGGTGAGAAACGTTTTGTTTGTCCGCGCAGTTTATTTAGGATCGGGTTTGTTTGATACGAAATACGTGTGGGGTCAGTGACAGGCTAATAGAACTTATAAATAAGATAAAATGTTCGGCTATTCTTAGGTTGGATATTAACCTCGTAAGGCCCAACGTCCTATTTTTAGGACAATAAAATTTACTCATAACGGCTCATGACGTCATATTTTTCAAAGAAAAAAATATTTTATTTTGTATATCCCAAAATTACATATAAAATGTCTTTTATTTAGGACACTGGGATATGGTTTCACTTGTCCTAAAAATAAATGGGCCTTACGAGGTTAAAAATAGAATATAAAAGAATAGTATAGGTATAGGTTGGCCGTAAGTGCATTCCCCTTAACTGTGGGGTTTTGAAATAGTTCTGTTTTTGGAAGTTTGAGATGGGTTTTAGCATTATATCGCGAGTACTCCATGATGCGGATCCTCTAAAGGTAGTATATTTATTTTCAAAACTACAATTTATGTACATAGATTAAATCTAACTAATATACTTAACCTAACCTATATCTAAGATTGGCCCTTGTGGCATTGTACCGAGGATGCTGGCGGCATTTCCTCGCTGTATCGCAATACTGATGCGTTGTGCGAGGAAGTCGCCAGCTCTTCGGTCTTTAGTTACATCAACCAGACGTAAATGGATCGAAACATGTCGAGCAATTATTGATTTAAATTACGTGAATAAACGGTTTGATAAATATTTAAATATGTTTGAGATGGGTTGATATTTTTTTTATTATACGCAAAATGGGACTAGGTGCCACCTAGGTACTAGGGAATACCAGTTGAACTAATTTCCAAAATAATTGCCTAGGGCGCCTATTGCGAATCGCAAAACCTAGTTTTCTTAGTTCCAGTTCACTGGTGGGATTATTCTTCACATCACATCACTTTTAGCCTATGATAGTCCACTGCTGGACGTAGACTTCTCCTATTAACTAGGTGTATAGACGCATTAGGAGATAAATGCCCATAAACGCCACGCTGGGTAAGCGGATTGGCGATCGCAGTAATGTGTCCACTATGATGACGCTGCTGCCCATCATCAATCTTTTATCAAATAATGATCAGTGACACTTCAATTCCTTAGTCGACTCTTACGACACCCGCAGGAGGAGTTGGGGTGGTGAAAAATGTATTCTTACTGCCGTCACCACACGGCCAGGATTATTCTTCAATCGCATTATTTCTTGAGATCAATTGTTATCAAGGTATCGTATACTTACCTACTAAATAAAATGGGAATTATTTTATTCCGCGGACGGAAGCCGCTTAGTGGCAATCCATAAAAGTCTGAATAATCACGGAAAGGCCGAGGAAGTCTACAAAAAGATTCCTAATAAGTTTAAGAGATCGTGAAAGTTTTAAATTACATTTTGAAGAAGATGGATATCAAGGTGAGTCATAGATTATTTACTAAATAGAGGGTACATCATAATATTGTTAGGTAAATTATCCGCGACTTAATAGTGTTTTGTTGAAGAAAAGAAAGATTGGTCACACGGCCAGTAGCCGTACCATGAGTTGGAAAGTAAAGTATACGTTAGGTTTCTTTCGAAACGTAATGCATTCTATTGCGTTCGCACTGACATATTGGAGCGAGCGCGATGGCCTGCTTTACGTATCGAATAAAACTAAACGTATCTTTTACTTTACTTATACTTTTAATTCACATTGGTTTAGAGTCGAAAATTAAAGTGAAAACTTTCATTGATTTAAAAAAACATCACAACTCCGGAAAAAACGAGCTGTTTGGAAAGAAACGGGATTTAATCCGGAAATTTTCAATGCTAGGTTTTTTTAGTACCTAAATAGAGTGATTTAAGAGAAAGTTTTTAGTATCAATATTATACCCGTGCGAAGCTGGGGCGAGTCGCTAGTTAGTATGAACAAATCAAAGCATAAAATCATAATTCCCTGTAAAATAAAGCTAACTCTCCCTGTAAGAGTAAACGAGATAATAATGAGCAGAAAAAGAAAGATAATAACGCAATAAGTGTACCATCGATCATGTTGCAGTAATTGAGTGAAGCTTGTTAAAGCCTCGACGTCTTTCCTCATCAGTTTTATGGTAAACATAATTATATTTGCACTCTTAAGAAATACCAGCTCTTTTGAATAGCTTTTAACTAGACTTTCCTGAACTATTTGGCTCAATCAGCTTTGTATGTCACTCGTTTCTATGGCTACTTCTCCTAAGTCACCCTTAAATTGTAGAAAAATTTAACAATTTTGACAGTTATGTGGCCTTATCATGGATACTTTCGCGATACTATGGTCATTGTTCGCAATACTATGCACATGACTCCAAAGTTGATTGAATAATTAATCGTTTATTCATTTTCAGAAAATTACTTATTTGACACCGGTAACTATGAAAGCCTTTGTAAATAGTCATCTAAAAGCTTAGAAATAACATTTCAAGAAATTATAAATTAATCAACTTTGGAGCCATATCCACATTATTGTGAGCAATGAGCATTTGTCCGATCTCTGAAGATAACAGAGCGTGCAAGATACTTTATTCTAGCAAACTAAGCAACTGTTGTCACCTGTGTAACGTGATAGAATAACACAAAAAAAGTGTTTGACCCGGGTAATATTAGTGCAACAAAGAGTTGCATTGCCGTGTGGTGACGGCAGTAAGAACACATTTGTCACCACCCCAACTCCTCCTGCAGGTGTCGTAAGAGTCGACTAAGGGATTGAAGTGTCACTGACCATTATTTAATAAAAGATTGATGATGGGCAGCAGCGTCATCATAGTGGATTGGATACATTACTGCGTCAATCCGTTTGCGATGACGATTATGGGCATTTACCTCCTAATGCTATGCCTCTCCTATTAACTGTGCGTCTATACGTATAGTTAATAGGAGAGGCATACATCCAGCAGTGGACTGAGATAGGCTGATGATGATAATTGACATTGGCATCTTGGCTATGCACCAGGCGTCTACAAGATACGCCATCTGCCTACCAACACGTGGCTCGTGTGCTTATTTACCACCAATACCATAACAAAACAAAACATTTAATATTTTACCTTCAACTTCCGGTTCACTCGATTGAGCTTTACCATCAAAACTTAAGCAAAGTAGATACAAAGGTAACATCATTGTTTGACATTCCTTTGTTGCTTGCAAAAGCTTATAACTTCTTCGAATTGTGATACCTTATATCTTTGCAAGTTTTGAATGTTTACCTTCAGACCTTTGGCGTTATTCCAAATGAATACTCACGAATGAGCGATTTCAGTTACCTACTAAGGGACTTCTACTACCACTACTGCACTACAATTAGGCTAAATTGAATCTGGCAAGCTTATTTATTTAAAAGTTGAAGAACAATATCAAAATTCTCGGAAAGTATTCGAAACCGTGTTGATAGCTCTCATGTACCGACAAAGTTGCCATTGCGACAATAGGGATGATGACTGTAGTTAAAATAAATTATTTAACATTATGCACGGCATAATACACGAAGAAATTATTACTAAGATGTAGATTGCAGTAATTTTTGTACAGAACTTCTATTTAATAAATTGAAAAGAACTTAAAAGAGTAGGTCATTTGACAGTACTCAAACGTGACGTCACTTTCGAGTATTTCATATACTGGGTGTTACATTAGTCGTGATACAAATTGTGAAAAACCTGTTAAGATGGTCTTTCTGAACAAGGTTTCCTATGGGACCTATATGAAAGTCGCGAAAAAAAAATTACGGTTTTCATACAGATCGGTACAGAAGTGTTCATGATTTTCAGTCTCGTTTGTAAGAGATCAGTCTGAAAAAATGTATACATATGAATGAACTCGAACTGTACTAGTCTTAAAAAAAAAAAAAAATTTCATATGGGTCCCGAAGGAAATCTTGTTCAGAAAGACCATCTTAACAGGTTTTTCACAGTTTGTATCACGACTAATGTAACACCCCGGTAGAATTCCATAGTGGTGATCGTTTTGACAGTTCGAAAAAAGATGCTGATTTGACTTGCCAATCATCATGCCTATTATCTTTAAAATTCGGTTACTTATTGAATATCAGTCCGTTTCATACGGCCACCAGGCTTCCAGGATCAGTTTAGGTCCAGCCTGTCAGTTTTTGACAGTTATTCTATGGAACATACACATCGCGATTCAGATAAGCGACCCTACCAACATGATATCCGCAAATTCGAGGATTTGTCTCACTCTCACTCCCATGACGTCTTCATTAAAATGACAGAGAAAAATCCTAGAAATTTACGAATTTCGATTTTCGCGGTAGTAGGCTAGGTCCTAAATTGATTCGCATTAGTGGTAGCCCCTCAGGGTGCTTAGACAAGTTGCCAATCGCTAACGCTTTATCATCAAAATCGTAAACGAAAGGCAGCTAACTGTCTTTGTCGCACTAATATGAAAGAGTGACAGAGAGGGAAAACTACGATACGCAACGAAGCGTTAGCGATTGGCAACTTCGCTAAGCATCCAGGTCGGCTAGCTTTTATTTCAACCGTTCATCTGTCAAATTAGGGCAAATGTTCTCGACAGTTGACAATCGCTTCATTGGACTAGTGGGTATTTCTCAGAGCGCAAACGGACATCTCATTCATCTGGCCATGTTTTTCTGGAAGTGGCTGCATCTTTTGGTACCATTTTCGGTCGTCAGATACAGCACCCGTTTCTCTATAAGGCAACCAAAACAAACCTCAAATCATTCAGCCACTTCCAAAAAAACGTGACCAGATGAATGAGATGTCCGTTTACGCTCTGAGAAATGCCCTAAGTGATATTGGCGTCTGTGTCAATTTATCACGTACCAAGAAGTTGACCGTAGAAATCGGAGATGTGCGTAGAACGATACCACTTTCCACTTCGAATTTCGCTAAAATTCTCAATTTTGGAAAGCACTCTTCAGCACATTACTACTTTGATGTATTGTATGTATTATAGAATATATCAAAGAAGTTAAGTAGGATATAGCTTTTGGGCTTATAGGTATTACACTGGTCGACTTGTTAACCTGACACGCTAACAATTGGAACTCAGCCTTATTCCAAACACGTGATGGGCATTTCTGTTGTTCATAACTGCTATCTTTCTCAGCATCATATCCTTTCCAGGATTCACCCTTATCTTTATTACCATAAGGTTGCGTTTGAACAACTAGGTGACATACAACCTTGTTAAATTGAGTCCCTCTTACCTGCCAACGCAAGTTTTCTTAGACAACTTTAGGATCAGGAATTGAGGAATAAAATCGTATGGCGGTCGGTTTAGAGTCGAGATTCCGATGCTGGTGGTCTGGTATCAATGGATGCAACTTTATACTCTGACAAGATCATATTTAGTTCCCTTATCTCCGGTACGGGTGTAAATAACAATTCCTGTTTGGATATCCGGAAAGAAGTAAACTTTAGTGTGTGTGCTAAATTTCTTTAAGTAGGCAATAAAGATAAGATTTTGCAAGAAGCATTGAAAATACTTCTTTAGACTCTTTAGATGTATTTGTAGTTTTTGTTGAACAAATGGTGCTTAAGTGCGTTTACGCCAAGTGAGCTACGTCGTCAGATAAGATTTTGCAAGAAGGTATCTGAAGTATTAACCTACTTCTTCGCAGGAGTGTTGTAAAAATTGCGAACAAATAATGCCCTGAAAATATGTTCATGTTTATTTATCGTAGACAAAAGAATATTTAGTTTATTTTTTGACGTTGTGAGAAAGGTTTTATGCATCATACCATAAATTAAACAAGTATTTTTACTCTACACGGATTGGAAAGTTCGAAAAATGTATGTAAATTTCGGGACAAACATTTTCTTCTGTTAGGATGGAAGAGTTCGCAATTCTAAGTAGAAATCATATAAGAATACCTCTGTTACCAACAAATAAAGTGGGAGGACAACTTTGAAAACAAATTGCTCATTTAACTAGTAAATTAACCTCAAATATTGCACGTATTGCGAAAACACAAATCAAATTATTTATTAACTAAATATTTTGATTTGTACTTTTATTTTTTCCCCAGTAGTCACACTACTTCTTCTTCTTCTTCTTCGTCAGCGTGTGTTCGCCCACCGTTGGGCATACGCCTCTCCAACTTAATTTAATACTATATAAATTATAAATATTAGATGTCATATACCAAAGAAAAACGACCGAGATCGATGGATATGGATGATACGTGGGTTCGATCCCCACCTCGGACATTAGGTGATCTTGGTCGTTTTTCTTTGGTATATGACATCTAATATTTATAACTCAAATATTGCCTCAATGTTTGTCCAATGCTATCAGTCAACTTCGAATCAGTGTCGATAAGGCTGGAATACTATTATCACCTTCCAAGAACCCAATATTGATTAAATGCCTCGCATAATTCCAAAGATCGGAATCTTTTATCGGAATGAAAGCCGGAAGTATTTAGATCCGGAATTCCGGTAAATCACACAGCGAGGGATTTCCCGAGGCCGGTGATATGACGTGATTCAAGGATATTTAAGGCTATGTCGTCATAAAGTTACGTGCATTCACTGCTGAAACATGCTCCTTAGCCACTCTGGCCCAACATTTGCCAGTCATCTTGCGCGTTTCGTCGTCCCACCTAGATCCTACACTACGTTTACCAATTCGTGGTGTCTACTCAAGAATCCGCTTACTCCAATAATTGCCAGCTGTACAGATGTCACATAAGCTTAATATTTTTGCTAGAAATGTGGACCACTATTATTATTCCTAGTAATCGAAATGGTTTGATACTTCGGTTTTTCCGTAGCCATAGGTACAACATCTAACCGCTCTCCAAAGGATCGCACAATCGCAAATGCCTGGAGTTGCTGCGTAGAGTCTATGGGTTACGGTTATTATGTCCTCAGACAGGCTGTTGGTAAAAAAAATCTACAATATCCACAGGAATCGAAAATAAGACTTAAAGTAAACAACGCGAGTTCCCAAGGGAATGCAATTAGATATTTTACGGAGAGCCGAGTTGGGAATCTGTAAAAACGTTAAGGAAACTTACTTTTGTGTTTTGTAAAAATACATAAACTTTTTTTAAAGACATTCTGAGAGTTTTTAAGAAGGCCGGGCACTTTTCTTAACAAATAATTGTGAAGTTGTTGTTTATAAGGGTTCACCTCTTTCTGCAATTTTTATTTTAAAATTAACAACGAAAAAATTTTGCTTTAAAATACCATGAAACTCAGTGGTTGATTATGAGTCGCTTAGTTATGCAGTTATCAGTCTATTATGTATATCGTCGCCTGGTATCCACATCACAAGCCTTCATTGAGCTTACCGTGGGCCTAGGTCGATTTGTGTAAGAAGATATTTATTTATTTATTATTATTATTATTTATTTATGCAGTTGTGGCACATGCGAAAAATATATCTACAGGGTTCTACTAATCATCATCCACCACCAACAACCATTGATACAGTTTCATCAACCACTAAGATACGCAAACAGTCGACAGCTATAATGAAGGGTCCAAGAAAAGAACACGTCTAGTCAATTCAAATTACAGAAGGAAAAACCACCTTACTTTTCCCACAATGTCGTAACAGATGTGCTTACCATAGAAAAAATCAACTGCGAAAGACTCTGGTTTTCTGGTTGTCACCTTACTTTTAACAGAATAAGGTGTGAATTTGCCCTGATTTTTTAAAGTACTGGACATGTTTTTTCCGTGGACCCTTCAAATCATACTCAGCAACATTTAGTATGTGGCCAACCTCGAAATCGCGACAGACGTGTCCCATACAAAATTAAACATGTATGAATCAAACCAAAATGAAGCAGTCAATTATTTATCGCTATTTCGGGTTCAATAAAAGTTGTTCAGTATGTCTATTGGATGGGCTTTGAGTTTTTCAGTGGCTAGTAAAACACTCCGTATCACTTTCATAAAATACTACCCACAGATGTCATATATACCATAGATCAAGCAAACGTATCTACTTAGCGTGTCAAATGAACTCAGTGAAATCCACTGAGTTGTCCGTCTTTAATCGCAGCTTGCAGCTTTCGGGCGTCAAATTTTGTAAGTTGAAGTGAACATAAACATTAATAATGCCTCCTTAAGTGATATTAATTGCAACAACACAAAAAAATATGAATACCTACTCAAGGGCCTGAGACATATTTAAAATCATAGGCAA
The DNA here is from genome assembly GCA_025490895.1 of Thaumatotibia leucotreta. Classification (NCBI taxonomy): domain Eukaryota; kingdom Metazoa; phylum Arthropoda; class Insecta; order Lepidoptera; family Tortricidae; genus Thaumatotibia; species Thaumatotibia leucotreta. The sequence goes on along the minus strand of JALPQI010003496.1, from coordinate 59,156 downwards.
GTAACAACTTCAGTACAAAATCTGACACGCTCGGCCGCCATACAAATGAATGAACTTGTTTCTTCTATCCAAATCTAATTCTGTGATACTACCTATATCACGATTTATGAAGACACTCTTAACTTTGCGTTTTTTTATTATCATTACCACTGCATAGTTCCTCAAACAAATAATTTTAATGCCTATTCATTGTTTGTCATTGTTGTCTACGTTAATAAACACTATAAGCTAACGACTGGCCAATTCCGACATTGAAAACGTGGAAACGTTGATTTGATGTGACATCGCTTTTTGTCTTCGTGGGCACAAGTTAAACATGAACCAAATCAAAACTACTTTTTAAGATAAGAATTGGGTTTTGAGTCCCAAATCGCGTTCGTGAGAGAGGTTTAATTGACCTTCAAATAAAGCCTCCTCGAGCGAACACGCTTTCCTTTTAAATGGCTTATAACAACAAACGTGATGAAACATTTATTGAAGTTTGTATATTTGTTCTGATTAATAAAACTAAGTGCTTGTTTCTCATCATGATCATTCGGTTATTTCGTGTGTAGGTACTTTATCACTACAATTGTTTCTATTTAATAAAATACGTAATATCTAGGAACATCTTACACAAATCGACTTAGTCCCACGGTAAGCTATATTAAGGCTTGTGATGTGGGTACCTAGGGACGATTTATTCTTAATAAATGGTCTAGAACACGATACTTAATTACAAAAACAGTCACGATCAAGGAACAAATATTTGTGATAAATAGATACACAAATAATGCTGTCGCCGGGATTTGAACCCGGAACCTCCAGCTTTGTAGGCAACGAAGGTTACGAAGGCTTCAAAAAATATCGTGATACACGTTCGTTGATGTATTTTTACGTTAATACTAATAAATATCAATCATTTGCAACTAAAAATGTATGTGAACTCAAGGTTTGGTGATAAAAACAAGAGTGTGTACTGAAAACGCGGGATTATAAAATAATGCAAGTTTTTTGGTTTATTTACATAATTTATATATTACCATTTTTCTGGTGGTAGAACCTCGTGCAGGATCCGTCCGGATAGCTACCACCGTCATACCCGTTAACCTGCCGCTAAATAGCACTTGCACTGCTGTGTCTCGGTTTAGGGGTAAGATAGTCGGTGTAATTACTGGCGTAGATAGAGGCAATCCATCCAAGTCCTCAAGGTAGGCAGCGCATAATCGATTTTTAGGTCGCTATGTCCATGGGCCTCAGTTCCTGCTTTCCATAAGGTGGGCTGAAAGCTCAGTTGTCTACCTTCGTCACATAAAATAATGTTCTTTTCACACCACCTATTCGAATACGGGTCTTTTCTTCCCTGCTAGGAGGGATCAAAGTGGCACTTTTCTGTTCAAGGACTTTCTATTGCCGGCCTAAAAAACAAACAACAATGAAATATGAAAATAAACAGTACGTTCATAATTGATAAAAATTTCTTCAGAATGGATTATTTGCATATAAATATTAAATATGTGATATATCTTTTATTTTTCTCATATGTGGTGTGAAAAGCAGTAATGTGTCACACGGTATCAAAATTATTTCGTCTTGGGCGTTAACGCTTGAATCCTTCATTACGCTCAGGATTCCACTTTAGAATACCTCCCTACGGTCGGGATTCAATTGTGGAATCCGTCGCTCCATTCAGGATTCAATATACGCCCACGCCGGAAATATACCATTTTGATTCCTTGTGACACAATCTACTATTTTTTACTGGCGCATTGTCATTCGTCATCTCGTTACCAGTAAGCACGTCTTCGCCTAACTAGCCGCGATCGGCGCGACGTGGTATCTTATTTACGGCAAGTAAAGGACCATTAACTAGGCAAATGGGTACACAGTTCGGCTGATGTTATTTTGTTGTCTTCGTAGTCGTGGGAATTGTGGGGGTTTTTGGGAGTAGTTTGAAGCATTATGAAAACTTGTTAAAATATTATCGAACCGGGTTACTCACGTATTTAAGTCGATGATTGCTCGACATGTTTATGTACGCGTCGGGCTTTGGGGGTACTCCGGACGAGGACCCTCTTAATGGGTCGAAACCGGAATAGCCTCATCGGAAGACCAGCGCTGGCACCCGCTAGCAACATGCTGAGATGAGGCCATTTCGTAGCATACACGTTTTACCTATCTGTATAATTATTTTTCGTTTCTGTAATTGTGATTTTTATGTAGGTATGTGTACGTTGCGAATAAAATTATTTCTATTTCTAACATGTCGAGCAATCATCGACTTAAGGTGCATTCAGACCAAACGAACATTCGCTATTCTGTCCCCCCACTCTACGAAATTCGACCGTTACGGTTGATTTCGTAGAGCGGGGATAGAACAGCGAATGCTCTTGCACGGATCGATAATATTTTAATATGTTTGAGTCTCACGTTAGTTATAATTCATTATGAAAACTGTTTCAATTATTCAATTTCGCACTTCGGCACAATGTCATAAGGGCCAATTTTCGATAGAGTAGGGTAGTTAGATTTAATTTATGTACAGATATTGAACATCATCATCATCATCATCATATCAGCCGAAAGACGTCCACTGCTGGACATAGGCCTCCCCCAAAGATTGCCACAATGACCGGTCCTGCGCCACCCGCATCCAGCGGACTCCTGCGACCTTCACCAGGTCATCGGTCCACCTTGTGGGGGGCCTACCCACGCTACGCCTTCCGGTACGTGGCCGCCACTCAAGAACCTTCCCGCCCCAACGGCCATCGGTTCTACGCGCAATGTGCCCCGCCCACTGCCACTTCAGTTTAGCGATTCGGAGAGCTATTTCGGTTACTTTGGTTCTGCTGCGGATGGTCTCATTTTAATCCGATCACGCAGAGAGACTCCTAGCATAGCCCTCTCCATTGCCCTTTGGGTGACTTTGAGCCTTCTTATGAGGCCCATTGTAAGCGGCCACGTTTCAGTACCGTATGTCATCACTGGCAACACACACTGATTAAAGACTTTCGTCTTCAAACACTGCGGAATATTGGACGAAAATATGTGTCGTAGCTTCCCGAACGCTGCCCAACCGAGTCGGATTCGACGATTGACCTCTTTCTCGAAGTTGGACCTACCTAACTGAATAGTTTGCCCTAGGTATATATATTCGTCTACAACTTCGAGTGTAAAGTCTCCGATTATTACGGGAGTTGGTGCTACATGGGAATTCGACATGATTTTCGTCTTATCCATGTTCATCCTAAGACCAACTCGCTCGGAGGCTTTACTGAGGTCAACGAGCATAGTACTTAAGTCCTCCAAGGTCTCAGCCAAGACTACTATATCGTCAGCGAATCGAAGGTGAGTGAGGTACTCGCCGTTTATGTTGATACCCAGCCTTCTCCAGTCCAGAGTCTTAAAGACATCCTCCAGTGCAGCGGTAAACAGCTTAGGGGAGATGACATCTCCTTGCCTAACTCCCCGCTGCAGCAGAATAGGTTTCGAGCTCTGGTCTTGGAGTCGGACTGACATTGTGGCGCTCTCGTATAAACACTTCAACACCTCGATATAGCGGTAGTCGACTTGGCACCGTTGGAGAGACTGTAGTACTGCCCATGTTTCGATCGAATCGAAGGCTTTCTCGTAGTCCACAAACGCTAAACAGAGGGGCAGGTTATATTCTTCGGTCTTCTGTATAACCTGGCGAAGCGTATGGATGTGGTCTACGGTACTAAAGCCTCTTCGGAAACCGGCTTGTTCGGGAGGCTGGAAGTCATCAAGCCTGCGTGCAAGACGATTCGTAATGACTCTTGAAAACAGCTTATAGACATGGCTCAGAAGTGAGATGGGTCGGTAGTTCTTCAATAAAGCGTTGTCACCTTTTTTGAAGAACAGTACCACCACACCTCTGTTCCATGCCTTTGGCGTTCTCCCTTCCAGTAAGACGGAATTGAACAACTTCTGAAGGGCCGTAAGGATCGGTTTACCACCCGCCTTCAGAAGCTCAGCTGTAATTCCGTCCTCCCCAGGCGCCTTGTTATTTTTGAGCTGTTCAAGAGCCATTCTAATCTCGCACAGGCTGATGTCCGGGATATCTTCTGTATAGTGTCGGGTCAGTCTAGCTCTGAGGTCTTCCGCTAGATCAACTTCGGGTCTGCTAGTTGACGTGTACAGCTGTCCATAAAAACCCTCTATCTCACTCAGCAGCTCAGATCTGGATGTGACGATTCTACCATCCTCAGTCTTTAATTTGGCGAGCTGGCTTTGCCCAACAGACAGATCCCTTGCAAAAACTTTAGAGCCCTTGTTCCGCTCGATGGCTTCTTCTATACACTTGGTACGGAATTGGCGCATATCGCGTTTGAGGGACTTAGAGATCTGTCTGTTGAGCTGCCGGTATAAAGTCGCATCAACTGAGGATTGTAGAACCAGTTCACTTCTTTTTTCCATTAGCTTCTGAGTGGAGTCTGAGAGCTTTCTGGTCTTATTTGTCCGCTGGGTCTTAAAAAACTTAGACCCAGCGCTATGGACAGCTTCCACAAACCCGTCGTTGAATACGTCCACATCATCGCCTAGGCAATCGAAACGGTTTTGGAGTTCCAACTGAAAGCTCTCGGGGTTTTGGAGATGGAGTGCAGGACGGAGCGTAGACTTCATCAGTCGCGAGCGTTCTAGCTTAGGACATATATTCAACGTGCCTCTTACCAGGCGGTGATCGCTACCGGTTTTAACCGTACTGATCACAGAAACATCGTTGAATATATGTCTCTTCGTCGACATGATGAAGTCGATCTCGTTTTTAGTTGCACCGTCGGGACTCATCCAAGTCCATTTTCTGTGCTCGCGTTTCTTAAAGAAGGAGTTCATCATGTAGAGTCCCTCCTTCTCCAAGAAACCAACCAGCAGATGGCCCCGGTGGTTCCGACGTCCAACCCCAAATTGCCCCACCCTCAGTTCGTCACCATCTCTCTTGCCCAGTTTCGCGTTGAAGTCCCCCATAACAACGGTGAAGTAGGTTCTGGAGCTATGCATGGCTTTTGAGATATCATCATACATAGCCTCCACCTCGTCGTCGGAGTGTGTCGAAGTCGGCGCGTACACCTGTATGACCTTCAGCGAGTATCTCTCAGATACTCTGAGTATAAGGTACGCCACCCTAGCCGACACACTCTCGATCTTCACCACGTTGTTTACGAGGGACTTGTGGACGATGAACCCGACACCTCCCTGGGACTGTTGGTCGCCCTCCCGGAAATAGAGCAAGTTGCCGGACTTTAGGATTATCGTGTCCTCGCCCTCTCTTCGGACTTCTGACAATCCCACAATGTCCCAACGCAACTTGCTCAATCCTTCCTCCAGTTCCACTAACTTTTCGTCGGTCCGCAGTGTACGTGTGTTATAAGTTGCCAGGGCCAGAGGTCGTCGGTGGTGGTAGCCGGATCTTTGCCGGAGATTCTTAGCACCCCTGACCCCGCTAGCACCCTGGCCGCTACCATAACCAGGGCACCGGGGGTCGCCGGAACCTCGGGGCCGCGGCCTTTTTTGTGCTATCATTTAATTTTGGGGGGTATTTGCCATAATCGCCACGCTTGGCATGCGGGTTGGCGATCGCAGTGTCTCCACCGCACTTTAGGGATGCTGCTGCCCATCCCCCGGTGGTCTTGGTCGTAGTTTTCAGACATACCCGGGTCAATATTCGGGTCATATAGGGTCAGATATTGAACATTTCGTACATATTATACACATTGTGAATAAATATTTCATACGCACCTATTTCAAGTGAGGTAACAGTGGCCGGTTATAAGGTTTTGAAAAACGTACCACTTTACTTAAGTTATATTACTCGTAACTGTATTAACTGCAAAACGCCGATAAATTTTCACTCTAATCTTTACAATTTTGTACAGTTCGTCTGCCTAGCACTGCTCTTATTCTCTCAACTACTCGAAGGTTAGCTGGAAGAGATCCCTTGCAGGGATAAGCTCGCCTTTGTACGATTGTCTTGTGTTTTGTGTACTTTTCTATAATTTTTGTACATAAAGTGTTTTACTACTAAATTCCATCATCAGAATCACAAAACAGAATGTTCTGTGATCAGAATCCATTCTCGTAGCTTGTACATTGCATTTGTGTCTTCAAAATATTATTGACTTTATGAACTCATTTTATTCAGAAATATTCATATTTTCATTCCTTTTACGGAAAAAATGTGTCCTGAAATGTTGTATCACCCTTTTTACGATGAGTCACACCTCACATTACGAAAAAACTTATAAGACAAATAAAACTAACCAAAACGCGACTATCTGAAAAAAAAGAGAGATAATTTTACCTGTATGAGGCATAAAAAATACACTTTTTTTGATAAATGCTACTTTATCTTAATCACCCCATAACATTACAGAGGCCATGGTTAATTGTGAAGAAGGTACCTAGTATTATTACCAGTAGTTGACTAATTTGAATGACATCAAGGAATAGATTATTCAGGAATTTAATAAAAAACGTCCCAATTCATCGCTTACTAACGCAGAAAATTGCCTTGTGCAGTGTGCACCCTTATGGCACCCGCTTTCAAATACTTAAACGTTGAATATACATTGAAACGACATTTTGCAAATGTGACAAGCAAACATACCGATTAGATACACTTAGAGACAATTAAAATCCGGCAGAACTAAATGCACCATCACTCTCTGTCCATTAATTTACATGATCATTTGACTTGTGCAATATTCTTAAAACAACTACGTAAGTATCTTTATAAGACAAATGACGTTGCTATTCCGGAAAACACATATTTAAGTTTACGTCACTATGTCTGACAATGTCTTTATATGCCTACGTACACGTAGATTAAAGAGTCCATCACTGTCCGTTTGGTTTTACAAGATTGTTATCTTGATAAAGAATCGTAAGCCGCAGCAAGACATTATTTACATTCATAGTATGGTCAACTACGAGTATGCGCATTGTACATATTGTACATGTGAGAGGCGAAAATGTTGGCGTCTCCTAACTTAGCAAATCGAAGAAGATAACTGTCTAACTGAAGGACAGCGAAAAGTATCCCAATAAAGGTTTTTGCTTCCCCTACGATAATCTCATCACTGTTTCTTACCGTTATTGTGCTGATTTCAAAACAATTGCACATAAATACACGAAATGTAACATCATCATCATCATTTCAGCCATAGGACGTCCACTGCTGGACATAGGCCTCCTCAATAGACTTCCATTTGGGCCGGATAGTGACGGATAGATGCTACCTGCATCCACCGAGTCCCCGCAACTCTAACCAGGTCGTCTGACCTTGCGGGTGGACGTCCCACGCTGCGTTTGCCAGTACGTGGTCTCCACTCGAGTACCTTCTTGCCCCAACGGCCATCGGTCCTTCGAGAAATGTGATGCCCAAATGTAACATCGTAACACAAAAACTATGACGTTTTTTGTTTTCATTAAAGACCTCTAACCATGTATTTTTTTTTTGCAATATACTCTTATATCGTCTTAATTGTATTAGAGTTACAATGTATTGGTTATTGCCTACGGAAGTGTTAACTTTCTGTACAGACATTAATTTATTTTCGATCAAAGATTTCCTGGCAACACCACTGCTGCCCGCACGTTTCCACGCATTCGTTGGCTGTAATCGAAAAAGCTGATAGATGAATCCAGCCCGCGCACCACACTTCGCTGCATTCGCATCGGATTTTATACGATCCAGTCTGCCTTTCTTATTGCAAGGCTTATCTGACTCGAACGTAGTAAACCAGTACGAAAATTACATGAGCTCAAGATGATTATTACAGAATTTTGATTACTTACTTGAGATCTGAGTAGAGCAACTTTCACTATAGAGGCAACCAAGAAATCGCGAGAAAAAACTTCCTTATGATAATCCCACAATAGGGATGATGACTGGCAAGTCAAATCAGCATCTTTTTTCGAACTGTCAAAACGATCACCAGAATTCACCACTATGGAATTTTATATGAAATACTCAAAAGTGACGTCACGTTTGAGTACTGCCAAATGACCTACTCTTTTAAGTTCTTTTCAATTTATTAAATAGAAGTTCTGTACAAAAATTACTTCAATCTACATCTTAGTGACAATTTCTTCGTGTATTATGTCGTGCATACTGTTAAATAATTTATTTTAACTACAGTCATCATCCCTATTTCGTTACACAATCCTCCTAATGTAAGTCCTATTTGGGCGTTTTCACAAACCGTTGTTGAAATCACCTTGTTATTTAATTCGGACAAGTTTGGGCTTGTTCTACTCGGGATCACGAGCTCTTTCCATTCTAATAGGAGAAAAAAATGTCCCAAAATGTTTTTTCCATTACGATACCGTTTTTTTCACAGATGTTCAAAGGCGGTAGCGTAATGGAAGGAATGAAAATTGTATGAAAATTATGGGACATATTTTTTCTCCTATTAGAATTGAAACAGCTCATGATCCTGAGTAGAACAAGCCCAAATTTGTCCGAATTAAATAACAAAGTAATTTCAACAACGGTTTATGTAAACGCCCATTTATGAGTTAATGTATACTAAGCTATCTATTACGATACAGCGAGGAAATGCCGCCAGCATCCTCGGTACAATGCCACAAGGGCCAATCTTAGATATAGGTTAGGTTAAGTAGATTAGTTAGATTTAATCTATGTACATAAATTGTAATTTTGAAAATAAATATATATTAAAAATAATTATACTAAAAAAAAGCTATCTATTAAGGTAAAATTAACTCAAAATTAGTTTTATTCCCCATTCCTTGGTTGCCTCCATAGTAAATGTTGCTCAGTATGACCGTCCTCAGTACTCTGTGTATTACTACTCCACGATCCAGATGCCAACCCGTATTTAGGTATGAGTTATCTGAGTCAATGCTCAATATACCCTGTAAGGTACCTCAAGTAATACCTACATATTTATTTCTCGCCTCAGAATCCTCAGATTTATCCAACAATCCACTATCCCCTGCTATCGGCATGTATGGCGGTAAATTACGCCTTATCGGTAAGGTGCGCTCAAGGACTCCAAATCAACATTAGGAGAGTGGTACAATGTTACGCCTGGAAGAGATATGGAGTTAGATAACGTGTTACAGCAAATTAGTAGATGATTAGGATACCTAATAGTATTAAACACCAATTTTTGCCGGTAGGATATTCTACTTACCTAAATATTTGTTCGTCACCCTTGCTCTTAAAAAGTGTTATTATATGCAGGCATACTTAAACGTAATGAGCTATAATGATGCCTATGGGCAATAATGTATTTTCAAACATCGTTCCAGTAGTAATTATTGCAATAGAATAGTACATTGTGCATCAAGGGAGGTAACTACGGAATTACTAACGAGAGTGTTTTATGACTCGAGTTAGTATTCCGCTTACCTACCGTGATGCATACAATGTTTTTCATCACACTTGCCGACAAAAAAATAAGTTTTATGACATAATATTATTAAATGGCGTACTGACATTTCTATTACTCCCTAGGGAATATCACTTTTCTATTACTCCCGCTACGCGCGCAAGCAATGGTGCGCTTAGACAGCTAGTGTGATGAAAATATATTTTTTTATTTCCTTTTTTTTCTCACAAGTGTGATGTAAAACATTGTGTCTGATGAAAAACTCGTGTGGAAGTAAAACGCGCGTCTTCGGCTTAGGCTTTACTTTCGCACTTGTTCACAATTTCTTATTTACCGCCCTTAATACACAATATACACTTTATATTTACGGAGTCATCTGACGATAAAGTTCCATGTTTCTTGGATTAGGTGAAAAATTCGAGAAATTCCAATACAATGTGATGTTAATAACGGTTCCACTTGTACAGTAAATTGTTGAAAATTCTTTTCGTTGTCTTATTTTGTGTCCCTAAAAAACGTGACGGAGTTGTGATTTTTGTATGTGATGATGTTTTTTTTTAATTTCTCGTATATGGATTAAAATCTGGCGTGAAAAAGAAATACAACTGCACCGGGTTTTTTTTTTAATATACTGAGTCGAAACAGCAACTAAAAACGTGATGAAGTGGTATGAAGAAAAAATTTAAAACAGCATGTTTTCAGTATTTTCGTAATGTTGTTTGATAATATTTAGCACCTCTTAATAGAACCCCAGCATGCCTAGCCAAAATTCCACTCTGCAATCGTATACCACATTACCATAAGCGGTAAGTAATAAATGTGTGAGAATGACGGATTCGTACAAAAAGTCTCGTGATCGTGACCATTTACGTACATTATAATGGTCACGTGACTTATCGCTTATCGAATACGTTTTTAGAACGGCATCGTGGCTAGGCCTGCTGGTACCTACAGGGGCCCATTTCTCGAACGCTTGTAACTTGTAATACAAGTGGAAGTCTCTTTTTCACACTATCAGTTAAGGAATTCCGCTTGTATTACAAGTTACAAGCTTTCGATAAATAGGCCCTAGATATTACAGAAAATTAAACCTTAGCAAAACTAGATTTCGCTCTTAAAATAATTTCTGTATAAACATTTTAACATCGTTTAGTCCAGGTAAAATCAAATCCCACCGAGACACGTCCTCTTGTTTACGTGACCAATTTAAATATATTGCGGCGTCTCGATTTCTTTATGAACGCCAAAGTTCAAGTGAAGCACTCGAGTTGAATTCTGAGCAGATGATTTTTGTGATTTATCATCGTTTGGATGACATCCCTAATTGTCTTGTCCTTAGCTTACTGCGTAGTTTGTGACCCAATTAGCGTGGCATGTTCCGTGTGCATCATCATGAAGGTGAGACAGAGTAAATGGGTGAGTATCTGAGCGTTTCAGCCGCCTAAATGAATGAATGAATGAATGAATGATCATTTATTTGTAACAAACAAGCGTATATACATAGATGTTATAATATTTGGTGTAGTACGATTCCTGTTCTGCCATAACTGGCGTACAAATATTGACTTAACTCTAAGTACCTAACGTTCGTCGAAGTATAACGTCTCAATGTTATACTTCGTCATTTGTATAGGGTACCGTACCTCCTTCAAATGACAAAGTAGCACATTGTTACGAATACAAACTTCGGCAAAAATTATTCCACCAAAATTAGGTGGTTGAAACGCTCAGATATTCGCTCAAATACTATTCTCTCTTATCTTCTTATTCGTTACACTCTTTACAGAGTGGTCGTGGCCATTATGTAGTTTTTTGAGTGACCTGTTTAACGATACGTCGCCATTCCCCCCGTAAGGCGGTAAATACTATTATGATAGTATATTATTAAAGGAAAATGTTGATTTAATAAGCTGATAATTTAAACAAAAAGCTGCTTAAACTATGGAACATTGAATTGTTTCTACAGTACATTATTGACCAATAATACATCACATTTATGACTTTTTGTATGAGCGTGTATAGAGTAAGCGGCACATGGTCGCATGTAGATTGCATATTATTTTTTGGTACTTTTGCACAGTTTAGTGATGAATACTCCAATTAAGTATTGTTAATTACAATGGGAGACACAGTATATTGCTAAAATAGCTGTAGTAAAAAACAATATACTACAAAATCCATGCCTTACGCAAAAACTCTTTATGGAAAAACCACTACGAGTACATGATGCCAAACTTTTTCATCGCTAGTACAAACTACAAAGGCCTATGCCTAGACTATCTATAGTCGTAAGATGGAGAAAAACCTGTATGTGATATATTATTGGCCGGTACTGTATTAGATTTGGTAGTTCCAGAAATAGTACAGTCACGTCTAATAATATGTATACATTTTGGAACGTATGTCAAAGGCAAAAAGGATCAAAATCGTATACATATTATTAGAGCCGATCGTACATTTCGATACAAGTGCAAAAAAAAAATTTTTCGACGAAGGTGAAAATTGGAGCCCGAGTGAAACGAGGGCGACAATCACCCGAGTTAAAAAGAAGTTTTTACACGTGTATGTAACGATTTTTTTCATAACAAGTGCCTTAAAAAGATAAATTTACGCATGCGAAGCGTGCGCAAAGTATACTTTTCCGCACTCGTTTGAAAATGTGTTTTTTAGATCCACCCTGCTGCGTAGTTTGAGACCAAATTAGCGTTACATGTTTTGTATGCATCATCAATGAAGGTGGGACTGAGTAAATACTATTATGATAGTACGTTATCATTATCAGAAACTATGTTGACTCATTCCGATATTTTATCTGCTAAGTGGTACCCTTAGCGACGTACATATGAATGTATGAATAATATTTTGTCAATATGTGTTTATTATTGTTGTTGCGTAGGTAAGTACTAAGAGATTAGGTTATTATGTAATGAAATTACAATATGAATATTAAATGTAGAAAGGAACGGTTATTACGAGTTAACAGGCGTAGTTAAATAGAGATAGAATAATAAGTCTGTACTTAATAAATTACAAAAACAATGTTTATTTGTATGGAATATATTTAATAAATGAGAAAAAAAAAAAACTTTCTTTTACAATGAAACATTAAACTACCTACTACTAGTACCTATGTTACTTACGCACCTTTATATTATAAAAATGCCGATCAAGTTTAAATTCCTAAAGCTTTTGTACTTAATTTATTTAACGTTTATTAACGTCACACTAGTTTCCCTAAAAGTGAAAATACCCTAATACGAGTATATATTATTTTCTTGTTACATGTCTGTTATTGTGTCAATTCAAAGTTAATAGTAATAGCCTTTTGCGATAGTCAAAAAGGCTATTAAATTTGAATTGACGCGTTTAAATACTTCTCTAGGTTCTAACTTCCAAAAATCTCACCAACCCCTTTTCTCCAACAGGACCAAGACGAAGAAGTGAAGAAACAGCTGCCGGTCGTCCCCAAATGCTGCGAAAGCGGCCAGAACCTGACCTTCACCATCCAGGACGGGACCCCGCGGTCGGTCTGCGCCCGGACCAGCCTGACCTTCCAGCCCATCTTCCATAAGGCCAATGAGAGCCACATTTGGAGCTATGACAGCAATGTGTTTGAGACACTTGTTGGGAACCCGTGCACTTACGACAGGTTCGTGGTCATGATTGATTTGTCTTACAAATTATTCAGCTGTATCTGATGATATCATACCATCATCATTACAGTGATGATAAGCACTGTAATATTTATCTTTATCACTGTCATGATTTTTAGTTGAAGGTTTAATTGTTGTACCTATATTTCATAATATTAGTCTGTTCATCTGATATGGTGTATATCTAATTTGTCTAAGATTTTCCAGAGATTCATAATTGAAACAGATTTTGATTCAACCTCTCAAAGGAACGTGGAAAGTCATGATGGTTTTCTAAATTACCCATAAGTAATTCGTGGTTAAAATAATCAATACTCTATCACATAACATGCCCAACTGTATCCATATCCGAATACTTTATTATGTAATGCGTATCCAAAGTTCCCAAAACTTTTCTTCGCATACTTGATTCGATCCCGAGGGGAATACTTTCAAATATCCCGATGGAAACATTATTAGCTAACGAACGCAGTTATATCGCAGATATAGGAAGCGAAGCAATAAAAACGCCATATTTAGACGATTTATGCTATAATAAGGGTCATACTCAAATTCAGCTTTTAATTTGTCGTCTGTTTTCCTGATTGTTAGGGAAACTCCTGACGACGCTATGTTGATGATATTGTTAGGGGCGCCTGATTTTTCATTAAGCTCTGTGATATCTTATATGAATGATATACCGTTGACTAAGGGATAGCAGGATCATTGAGCATTTATTTATTATTAAAGATTGATGATATTTAAAGCTGAATAGCACTTAAGTTTCTTTACACCCAAAAATGAGTGCATTTTACCTGTGATGGTGGAGATGCAGTATAAAATCCCACAAGTTTTTCTTTTCGAAATTAGTTGATTTCAAAAGTAGCAGCATCTAGCTCCAATTTAGAGTAATTTAAAATTTTTTGTCGACGCTTTAGCGACTTCCAAAACCTAGGTGGTTTTTTGAGTCCCATAATAGGTTTTGGGACAGGCGGTATCGTCCTACATGGACAAATTTTTTGACACCCTGCAATTTTCAATCCTTGGAAATAGAGTTACTTCTTTATTTTTCAGCCCAATAAAAATATTTCTTTTACAGATACAAACTGGAACCAGACAAAATCAGCGAAGACGAATTCTACCTCCTTGTCAACGGCTCTCTCTTCGTCCCCTTCAGCAAACCACCGTTGTTGAGCACGAAGGACTTTTGTATGGAGACGTTTTACAATGAGTCTAACCCTGCGGGGGTCACGCTGCCTCTAGTATGCTTCTCCCAACCTGTGGAGACAGCTAAAACTTCTACTACTCTAATATTATATGCAGTAGGTAAGTGAAAAATGCTTTGCCTGTAGCTCTATAGATTGTTTGATCTACCAGAAGTTTCATTAAGGGGTCAGACCCTTAATGAAACTTCTGGTAGATCAAATCAGATCCCAATCCCTTGGAGATCATACTATCTTTCGTGTGTGTGACTTAAGACTTAGACGTCTAAAACTTTTGCAGTAGATAAGTCTTAAATGCTGTAGCTGACACATTTTCTAGATTTCTCGGTCAACAAGTTCTATAAAGTCTGACCCCTTCTGTGCTTCTCCAAGCCTGTAGAAACAGCAAACATTTCTTGTTCTCTCATAGGTATTTAATAATGTGCAGCAGGTAAGTGAAAGCTGCCATATAGTATGTAGCATTCTAGATTGTTAGATCTACGAGAAGTTTTATAAAGAGTTTGACCCCCTGGGGGTCACGCAACATCTGGCATGCTTCTTGCAGCCCGTGGAGACTAAAATTGGCTACAATTTTTACTGTCGTGTTATATGCAGTAGGTTAGTTAAATGCTGTTGTTGTTACTTTGACATTTCCTTGATCTCTCGGTTTATGAAGGGTGTATTAGCTTGAACTGTTTATAAGTTTGATCGTGGATCACGCCACATGACTTAGTGCGTCTCGTCTCACAGCGTGTGAAGAGTAAAAGGAAAGCACATGTCTAGTGTCTTTTTACTTTTACGTAAAATAAAAAGCTTTCGTTGAAC
Source organism: Thaumatotibia leucotreta (assembly GCA_025490895.1). Lineage (NCBI taxonomy): Eukaryota > Metazoa > Arthropoda > Insecta > Lepidoptera > Tortricidae > Thaumatotibia > Thaumatotibia leucotreta. The sequence continues at coordinate 44,141 of JALPQI010003496.1, read as the reverse complement.
GATTTTCTAACATATAAATTATTTAAATATCACGTTTTGACCTTTAAAAAGTCTGTGTGTGGTTGATGACGTGACTAGCACCTTTCAAACCGTTATAATTGAAAATATTGTATACCCACAAAAGCAATGAATAAATGAATTATGAATTATGAATTATATTGCTAAGGTGACTAGGCATGATATTTCCGTTGGCCTTTCATGTGGAGTCTTCAAAAATAACCACTGTCCTCATTCTTTATGCAGTAGGTAAGTCAAACATAGTAGTCCATGTCACTATTATTTCCTGAATATATTGGACAGTGGTAAAAATCACGTTATAGGTGAAAAACTTAAGAAAGTCACCTGTTGTATGTGTGAGTAATGTGTTCGAATAGGCGTTTGTTTTGTTTGTGTACTAATTTTAAACATGTGTTCTCTATTCGAATACGTAACTCAAACATACAGCAGGTGACTTTCTTAAGTTTTTCACCTATACCCTTTGTCTGCTTGTTCCAACTCGAGACGACTAAAACTTCTACTAGTTATACTTTATGCATAAAATGCAAATACGATGAGCTGTCACAACCTTGATGTGTTGGTGAAAGAGTAATAAAAAAAAAGCTGAAAGGTTCAGGGTGGGAATTTGACGTTTGTAGGAAAAAATGTCACTCCTATTTCCTCTTAACAAAGTAAAAGACAGGAAGACTTTCTTGCGAAAACATACTATAGTAGGTACCTACCAATTATGTGCTAAGCCAGGCTTTCACCAAAACTTTTACCAACCATGCTCCACAGAATTATTTTCTGTGCCATGATCTTATTTTATGACTTCATTGACTGTTGTTTTTTCTTATTGTTTCATCGTTTTTATATTTTACTTTCAGTTGAGGGAAAATATCGAAAACTTTCACCCTCGTACTTAGTTTAATGTAGTAAGCAACTTTCAGTTGAGAATTTTATATTTATGTTTGCCCTACTTTGTACCATTTCATAGTTTTGTGTTAAAGTTTTAAACTCGGCCCTACTTTAAGTACTTATAAGTTTTTAGTAAAGTTTATTTTCGTTCCTCACATGTAACACTATAATATTTTTCGGAAAATAATCGTTATTTTTTTTTTTGTTTTATTTTTATAATCTAAAAAAAATATATATTACGTAGGTACCTATTTATTTATGATCAACCTATCGGAACCCTAGTCTCTCTAGAACTTTGTCAAAATGACAATGGATTTCTTAGAATTTGATTTATAGCGTCACTTTGACATGGTTCCTGGGTGGCATAGGGTTCAAATTGTTTGACGTGAACGTAGGTATTGGTTAATAGTTATTAGGTTTGTTCAAACAAAGTATTTTTGGCGAGTTATTAACTGGTAGGTATTCATGTTTTCAATTCTAACTATAGGTAGTGTACTTAGAGATTTTTTCTCTAGTGTTCATCCAATTTAGGTAGGTATAATGATATATTTATTTATTAAGTATATTATTAACTGGACAACATCGTACAGTCACGTTTAATAATATGTATACATTTCGGATCGTATGTCAAAGGCATAAGGATCAAAGTCGTATACATATTATTAGAGCCAACCGTACAATAGAGGCACACTAGTGAATAGCGTTCGTAGTACAGTCAAGGGCTTTAATATATATAAACTTCTCCATACTGATCCCTTACAAATGTGTTTATATATTAATGAACTCGACTGTACCTAGTTCTTTTAATTTACATGGAGGTATTGTATCTAAAATATACCGGGTTTATGAATATTTATCTATGCTCAAATACAAGAACATTTTGTATTAGATTTTTTGTTTTTCTATTCGCAGTTACTTTGTAATGAAATATCATTTTCGTTTCATTCCTAAAACAATACAATCCCACGCTACATGTCTGCCTACGGTTCAGCTAATTAATTGTAGCAAAGCAAATGTTTAAATACAAATCTATAATTCTTTTTTATTTATTTTGTATTTACCCAGCGTCAAAATAGTCATGGTATATGAATAATAGTTTAAGTACAGTCAAAGACAAAAGGTGTACACAAAAATATGTCCCAGTGCACTTTAATTCTGTGTAAAGGTGCGGTTAAACTAAAAGAGCATTCGCTGTTCTAACCTCCCACTCTATGAAATTCGATCGGTACACAAAACATGATTAGTTGATTTCTTAGAACGGGCGCTAGAACAGTGAATGCTCTTTTGGTTTAAACGCACCTTAATAAGAACGTCGTCACATATTTATGAACGCATTCTTTCGATATATATTTTTGCACTTGACTGTACACTTTTGTGTGTGATTTTTGTTTTTTTTTAGTAATATGTTTCAAGCGTTTCGGCGTGGCCATAGGATTTTATTAACTACAATATCTTTTGAATAATAATATCAATTAAAAAGTTAACTTAGTCATAGCATAACAAACAATAGACCAAAATATGCTTTCAAAATATGACATGTTTCATTTGGAAAGACCTTGCAACGAGAGTATTAATTTTGTACATTAGGAGGTACCTATTTTTTTTTTAATTCTATTATAGCCAGTTTCCGCAATTCGACTCAAAAAACTTGCGTATTTTGCGTGGTCCCCAACGCACAATAAGTGCTCGTTGGGAACTTTACATACACATTTGAATTTCTTAGCCGATGTATACAGGTTTCCTCACGAAGTTTTCCTTCGCCGTAAATAACTTGTGAATATCGAATGATATTTAGTACATAAGTTCCTTGGAAAACTCATTCGTACGAGCCGGTGATTGAACCTACGGCCGCTCCGTGCATTTTATCGCTCATCGACCACAAGCGCTTCAGGACAAGAGATATGTTATATTTATTTGAACTTTCACAATTATCACTCATATTTTAAAGACAAATAGGTCTTAATCGCGTAAACTTATTATTGCCATACAATGAAATCCTTCTACAGCTCCACTTTGTTTCAGGTTTAATAATATCCGTGCCATTTCTCCTGGCAACGGCGTGTGTGTACACATTTATCACCGAGTTGCGAGACACACACGGCAAAGCTCTGGCCTGCCATTCTACGTGTTTGGCCGTGGCTTTCTCCTGCCTGGCAGCCACGCAATTGGCAGGCCATGCGTTTCCTGTCGTCGCATGTACTATTATGGGTGAGTGTATTGTTATCCAGCTGAGACAGACGTGACAAAGCTCTGGCCTGCCATTCTACGTACTTGGCCGTGGCTTTCTCCTGTCTGGCATTTTCTGTTATCGTCTCTATTACTATGGGCGTACATTTGGACATACCGTTACATACAGTAAAGGGAAGATGATCGTTAATTAATAGTATTTTATGCAATAGTGGTATTACAAGGGTCAAAAAGTGCGAGCGGCGTGAGTTGCGATACGAGCCCGAAGGGCGAGTATCGCAATTTAAGACGTCGCGAGCATTTTTTGAACTAGTAATACAACGTTGCATACTATACTTTTTCTACGACTAAGAGGCCTAGCATACACAGAACTCATAAAATATCCTATATTACTGAGCGACACACACGTATTCCAGTTGTCACCAATAAGCACATAGTTTGTATAACTAATATAATAATGATAGCTCATCCGTACCTGCATTCCCAAGAAGAGCAGGCAGAACATTAGAAATTAATTATGAAAAACTCATATTTTAGATAGATTTTCGGCACTGCACAAACTTTAATGCAAATCGACTCCAATCAAACCGAGCGCCATACTGAACTGGGGGCCGTCCACGAACTTCGAAATTCGCAAAAGTCGAGCACCCGTCTCTGTTACTCTAATAATCATTTTGTTCAAGTGACAGAGACAAATGATCGAAACTCAATGTCGAAGTTCGCGGCAGGACTTTCAACTGCTAGCGGAAAGCGGGAAAGTTTTTTTTTAATGCAGCTGTCATTGTCTATGGATAACTTTGCTTTTAAAATCGTGTTTACTTGCCTGTGATAAAAATACTTTTGCATAATATGAAATTAGTTATTGGTACAAAAATATAATATATCAAATTAAAATAATTGAAAAAACTAATTTTTATTCTATTTTCTAAATATTTAGTTAATAATTGTAATTATTGTAATAAATAATCTCGTACTAATGTTGGTAGCAGTGTAAAAACTCGGAAATGGGAACAAATCCAATATGGCGTCCATCATGGGTGTGTGAAGTGGCAGTCTGTGGCAGACCGCAGTACGTTTTTGAGTTTGTTCGGAAAGTGACGACGTCTGGCAGTGAGAGACGCCCATATATCTTGAGTGCCTTCTCTTTCCGAACAACGCTGCAACATTACGTTACCGGCTGAGAGTGCGTTTTTGAGAAATAGACTATAGACTTTTGACAGATGTAATTATGTATATCTTTACAATAGTGTGCGTAGCTATGTAACTAGCAAAAAAAAGGTCAGGAGTAGAAAAAATCATTTATAATACATTATGCACAACATAATACACGAATTATTACTAAAATGTTTATGTAGATTGAAGAAACTTTTGTACAGATTCATATTCAATGGTAAACCATTGTAAACACATAATTATCTACATATAATTTCTAAAATAAGATTTAACAAAATGGTGTCGTAAATGGTATTAATGCAGAACAGAACTTCTATTTAATAAATTGGAAAGAACTTAAAAGAGTAGGTCATTAAATTTGGCAGTAACAAACGTGACGTCACTTTTGTGCATTTCATATAAAACTGTATAGTGGCGATAGTTTTGACAGTTTGAAAAAAGATGTTCATTCGATTTGGGAGTCATCATGCCTATTATCTAGTTTTCGTTGCAAAAATAATAATGCGAAACCAACTTCATGAAAAGCCAGTTATCAGAGGTACAAACATCAAATGTGAGATTACTTCATTGATATCTTTAGAAGTCTCCCAGTGGTATCTTAGTTGGATTCCTAACCTCAAAGTTAGTGATATTGGCAGTAGTTTTCGCGAATTTTGACTTCCCCAAAGGGGAACGATGTTATTGGGATTTAAACTTTGTCAAGCTACGCGACTTCGGTGAAGTTATGAAACCTTGCTGAATAATTAAGTCAAACAGTTCGATTCGAAAACTATGTACAGAATGTCTTTACTATGAACTGCCGCTGCGTAATAACATAACGTTTATTTTTATATTCATACCGCTTGTACTCCCGTATTTTTGCGAGTTACGGCTACTAGTCCTATATACGTAAAGATAGTGAAATACATGGAAGTATTATATAGAATTAGCGGTGTGGTGACGGCAGTAAGAATACATTTGTCACCACCCCAACTCCTCCTGCGGGTGTCGTAAGAGTCGACTAAGGGATTGAAGTGTCACTTACCATTATTTGATGATTGGTGATGGGCAGCAGCGTCATCATAGTGGACACATTACTGCGATCGCCAATCCGCTTGCCCAGCGTGGCGATTATGGGCATTTACCTCCTAATGCGTTTATACGCATAGTTAATAGGAGAGGCCTACATCCAGCAGTGGACTATGATAAGCTGATGATGTGATGATAATGTGATTATATGGAATATAATGGATTATTCATTTCTGCACAACGCCGGTTGACTGTGTGCGTTTCGTTCCGACTGACCAGTACATGGTACCGGTCAGTAACTCAGTACATGGTTACTGGTACGCCATAGTAAACGAAAATGTTGATGTGTGCTTATTCAGTAAATACGACAAGAAATTCTATCATAGTTTTGACTTATAGGGTCTGGAAATATTATATTATCTCTCGTCTACTGTTAAATATTTGGTACTTATAGGAAATAATCATAACGCATGTACATATTTGTGATAATAGGTTTATAAAGTGTAAAACCTGAACCATTTACGGAGGTCGTCTAAAAGTTATTACAGTAGGTATTTAATAAAATAGAACAGAAAATATTTCGGCCTCAAATAGAATTTTGAGTGACACCAGTGCAAATAACATTGTTATTTTGTGATTGTAATATTTTTCTTTTGTTTCAGCGTACGTCATCCAATTTTCGTTCGTCTCCTGTTTTTTCTGGTTAAATGTTATGAGCTTCGATATTTTTCTAAATGTTAGGTAAGTTTAAAAATCCAAATAAAACAGGGTATTTGTTCCTTGTTTGCAGCTTTTGATAATGCTTGTTAGTTTTGCAGTACTTTTCAAAAACTAAATGACATGAACTCCCCTCTTTAAATTGTATGTGTAGTTTCCCTAACAATAATTCTTTCTTCATTTCATTCAATAGATCGCCGGTTTACAGGCAAAATCAACTATTTCGGTAAAACATCTTTTAGCAAATACTATTCTATGTCATTGGCTTAAAATATGATTTGTCAAAACCAACTTCAAGGAAATAGTTGGTTCTTCCTTTAACCCGACGAGATAAAACAGTTAATCTGAATCTGAATCTGAGGTAATCTTTTGCCTAGTACGAGTAACATTGACATTCTATGTTTTTTTACGAAAGAAGGTGACTTCCGGTACTTTGCAGGCCTAGGATTGCAAAGTAGTTGTGAAATTCCATTACATATTAAGATGTGTCATTGAACTAGCGACAAAGTACCTCCCGGGTCCAATTTGACATATCTACATACGTAATGTCAACATTTCATTGCACGTTTGTGAAAATTCATTTTCCTTTGACAAGAAATCTGGGTCCTTAGCTAAGTTGTCAATCGCTAACGCTCAATAGCGTATCGTCCCTCTCTGTCACTCTTACTAGTGCGACAGACAGTTAGTTGCCTTTCGTTCACGATTCACGATTGAGCGTTGGCAATTTGGCTAAGCATCCCGGTCTTTGCTCATCATTGTTAAAGATTTTTTGCTATCGCTGCGATCAACTTACCCAACACTGCTTTCAAAATGGCGTCCGTTCCAGGCGATATTTAAACTCGTCTGTAAGCAGACGAAGCATGCGACGGCGCTTCGGCTGGTATTGCGCGTACGCAGTGGTGCTGCCAGTGATCCTTCTCATTGTCACCATCAGTATGGAGTTGTCTCCGGCCGTGCCTAGCACCTACCTTAAGCCAAATTTTGGGGTCAAGGGGTGCTGGTTTAGAAGTAAGTACAAATAGGTATATTATTTATTAACCCCTTTATTCATAAACGTCTACTAACTTAGGAAGCTGCTAAGTATTGTCTGCCCCTTTCAGTCTTATCAGTACGTCTACAAGAGTGAAAGGGACAAACAATACTTAGCACTCTTAGCAGCTTGTTAAGTTAAGAGGCGTTTATAAATAATGGGGTTATTGTTTGAAAATTAGTATTTACAAACGGATTCCACTTAAAAATTATAATTCCACAGAATTTAAAAATTTTCGAAATCAGCTTTAGTCGCAGCATTTTCTAAGAAAAAATAAACATGATCGAAATTTCTCCTCTTGGGTGCAGGGATCTGAACCGGTTTTTTAGAAAACCTCGAAATAGCATTCAAAATGTTTTATACTCTTTGTGTCCATGTGGTGACGGCAGTGAGAATATATTTGTCACCACCCCAACTCTACCCATGGGTGTCGTAAAAGCCGATCAAGGGATTGAAGTGTCAATGATCATTCGACCGAAGACTGATGATGGGCAGCAGCGTCATCATAGTCGACACACTATTGCGATTGCCAATCCGCTTGCCCAACATGGCAATTATAGGCATTTACCTCCTAATTGCGTCTATACGCATAGTTAATAGGAGAGGCCTACGTCCAGCGGTGGACTGTTACAGGCTAATGATGTGATACTCTTCATGTAGGCCTCAATATTTTATGTAATTAACAATATCGTATTTTTATATACCGAAGAACGAAAAAGAACAAAATTAGAACCGTTCTTCTGTATGCTTGGGCACCGTTCTTGGATGTATCTGATGTCCATACCTGGGATAACTCGGGGCATTTATACGAAAGTGATGTAGCAAAATATTTTATCGACTAAAAATATATCGATATTACTGTGAATGACAACATCAAAATGGTATTCGGCATAAATAAATATTAGGTACTTACTCTTCAATTAAAATAAAAAATAACTTTAAACGGCTAGTTACCTACGCGTTTAATTTAAACTAGTTTTCAAAATATACAATTAATATTAAAATATCAATATTTAAATTGTCATTTTGATTAAAATTACATCTGCATACTAGTTTTTACTATCTGAAGAGGCCCGATATCAGATAATTATGACATTGAACCTCTGTACTGTAATCGAGAATGTTCAATAAGTACATCTTTTATTATAATTATATGGACATCTTTTTTATCGATATCAAATCCCTATAACTTGCCCCCAGTTATCTCAGGTATGCTGATGTCGTATAACTGGCTATAACTTGTTTACTGGCTGTAACGGGCTTTGTTATAACTGGGCTTTTGTTCGCAGCGGACCAAGCAGCTCTACCATACTTCTACGGGCCGGTGGCAGCCATTTTGTGCAGTAACCTCGTCATTTTCGTGTGCACGTCGCGTGCTTTCGCCAAACACTATGACAAGCTGAAGGATATTACGCGTAAGTCTAAGGCCTAAGGCTGGAATTACACCTGTAAGTTCTTACGTAAGTTGTAAGGACGGAGCTATACTAAGGAATGAGAGGTGAATGGGTCAAAATTATTTTCGTTGTCTTGTTTCATACCACTCTGTCACGCGTTTAGTGGTTGTTTCGACTCAGTATATTAAAAAAATCCGGTGCACTTTTATTTCTTTTCCGCGTTAGATTTTAATCCATACATGAGATATTGAAAACAAAACATCATCTCATACAAAAATCACCACTGCATCACGTTTTTTAGGAACACAAATTTAGACAGAAAGGAATTTTGAGCCGAATATCACTATTTCATTCCTTAGTATAACCCCGTCCCTATATCTTACGTACAAACTCACTGGTATATTCCCGGTCTAAGAGTGCTCGTACACCTTTTTAAGCGTGGCATCCATGTTAAACAAATGCCAACATATGCGCGTGGCCTAAGTACACGCTGTTGAAATCCCTTATGGCCCGGCCACGACATTGGTCTAAGGCGACCGGCGGCGAGCGAATCCATGAGTTGGAGTGGGATGCTGATATGGGTACGAGATAGCACGTATGGTTTTCCGCTAAGCCGGTCGCCTTAGACCAATGTCGTGGCCGGGCCTTTACATTACGTTTATAGGTATGATAAGCGCGGCTTTGTAATAAACTACCTTCACATATCAAAAATTATATGAATAACGGTAATCTGCTGGTCGTGAATGAAGTATTTAAGTCTATAGTTGCCGATTTTTTAAAATGAACTTTTGACACTTACAGATTAATCCTTATTAATATGAGGGTCAGACTCGCCACTTTTCCAATAGACTTACAGAAACTCTCCAATCGGAGACGCGACGGACCTCGTCGGCAATGGGGAGACGAGCTGGACTTTTTGAAAGAGTGGCTGGAGGCAGGTCGACATAGATCAGATTGGAGAAAATGGGGGGAGGCCTTTGCCTACCAGTGGGGCACTATAGGCTCATAATAATAATAAAAAAAATATTGTGCCCGGACCTCTTTTCTATAGTTCCATTTCTGATACATCCATTCTCCATCACCATAGCCCATTAGTCTTTTCCATTACTTCTCAATAGTCTCTATACGCCTGCTGGGACCGGTTTACGGATATGTATTGATGTGCCCGTTAATGGGTTGCAGCAGGTGTACAACACAGTAAATTTCTCCAAAGGGGCTCTACGTGTTGGATCTGTATCCCCGCGCAAGCCTATAAAAAACCGGGATTTGTAAGCCCGTGATTACCAAGGAGATACAAAAAATAATAATAAAACTAGCTTTTTACGTGCTAGGTATACGAGTATATTAATAGGCTATGGAACGGTTGAGAAGCCGAAAAGTATTTTAAAAATTTACTATTATCGTGCCCACGTGCACACGCCTACTGATTTCATGCGAATAGGAAATAAAAGTTTTGTTTGTGTACGAGTATGACTAACTCGTGGGTGTAATTATGTATACGCATAAACTAGTATACTCACTAATTTATCATGTGCTTTTTAGAGTTCCGTAGTAACTATTAGGAACCATTATAGTGTCGCCATGTCATTCCGTCTGTCCGCGGCATAGCTCAGTGAATGCTAGCTAGTATTATAAATTAGCAATTTATTAATATGTATGTAATGGTAGAATTAAAATAAATAAGGAAAATTACGGTTACCTCCCCTGCATGCAAAGTGGAGATGTTTGATTTTACTGAAAGCCTACAGTGTGGGGTATAGACGCATACGTCTTTAAAAGAGAATATGGATTCAAAATTAAAAAAATGTACTTCTCCCCCGATTTGATATATGGGTCCGAAAAACATGAAATAAATCATAGTGTGGTTATCATTGAATAGGTATCTTAAAAAGAATAAGGGTCTTGAAGGAAAGTTTTTTTCTAAAGTCCATATTTTCGGAAATAATCGCTCCAGAAGAAAAAAAAAAACCCCTTTAACTTTTGATCCTTAGGTCCAAAAAATATGAAAAAAATCATGAATGTGGGCTTATAGAATACTGTAAAAGAAAACTATTCCGAACAAAATCCACGCAGTCGTTTTTGAATAACTACGTAACCCTACACTGAGCAAGACCCGACATGCTCTTGGCCGGTTTTCTATTTATGTACGTCATACAAGACATTACGAAACGTGACGCAAACATGAAAGATTACTTTCAGTTTAAGATGACTAACTCTAGAAATATTTGCCGTAGGATTTCCCTATTCTGAAAATTATTGCTTTATTAGTATTACTTGGTCAATATTACAATGATTACTCAACGCGTTAATGTGGAAAAGTTGACCTTCATTATTTTTATTGTTTGACGTGGCTCTACTCGTATTGTAATGATTTTTTCATCTATTTTTCATTTATTTATTTATTTTATTTATTTATAGGCCCTGGTCTTACCGCGAACTACTTAGCTATGAACTATGCCATAAATAAACACGAACAAAAGATACGGACTCCAGCGTCAAAAAAAGAGAAGCGTTGATACTCGTCCGGCGGTGATATCTGATAGCTGAGCGTGTGTCTCTTTTATTTACATTGGAGTGCGTATCTTTTGTTCGTGTTTATAGCCGATAGTTCATAGCTTAGTAGCTCGTAGTGAACCAGTGCCATAATCATAATCGTTTTCGGCAAAGCCATTTCCATAAACCTAGAAAGCAAATTGTTTCAACTTCTAAACGACTACTTAAATGAGTCGGACCTATAATCATTGGTGCTTGAGGTAAATAGGAACATGAGTAGTCTATAATAGTAAAACGCCAGCAGCGGTCATAGGTTCAAAACCCGATTACAGTAAATATCAAGAAAATATGACGTTGAAGTAAAGTATTCTTTACTCAAGTAGGCCCAGCAACGAGCGCTTTTGAATCGTTAAACTAAATATAAAAAAACTACTTTCTAAAGGTTGTTGTTAATAATCTTCAAAGTGTTTCCTTATAGTATTAGGTGCTTTTATACCTACTTGGAAATGCGAGACATTTGTTTTGATCGTTGCAAGAAACCAGGCAGACGACGGTAAAATCGAAACGGCATTTATCTAAGGGCCTGCGCTAGCTGACGCGGACTACTTGAAGCGGACTCTTTTTTAATAAAAAATTGTATTATTATTTCAAATCCAATGGGAAAATAGGTATTTTTAAATCAAGAGTCATTACGTAATGACCTAATGACTCATGATTTTTTCCTATTTTGTTACAATTTCCATATACTTTTTATGGCGGTAACAAAAGAGGAAATCCGGAAAATGTATAGAAAAGGACATTTTTCTTTGGTTTTAGGATCGATAGAAATCATGATTCTGAGTAGAAATAACCCACAATAAAAGGACCCGTACATTGAAAATTATGGAATTGGACAAAATAAAAAAAATAGCTCATTTAGCGATACATTTTGTATCAAAAATGTAAATTTTGACCACAACTTGTTTTTCCTATAGCTCTGGACATGGCGCATTCAGACTTCAGCACGACAGACGACTGGGTGCGGCTGGGTACGGTGCTGGGACAGCCGCTGCCAGTGCAGGAGCGGTCGCCCACCAGGGACTCTGGCAGCTTCACGCAGCGGTTAAAAAAGTATAAGAAAATGTAAGTTCCAAACTAGCAATAATTAACGGGCTACGAACAAATAAAACATGGAAGCCGCACGCCATATTAAATTGCCTTTCAAAAACGGTCCTGAATTTTGATTGACAAGTGTCACTCCCTGTTTAATGCGTCGCGTGATTGTCAATGTCAACCTATAAAAACTTAAACCGCCATTTAAAAATAGTTGTGATTGGTCCATCAAAGTTTTGATTGGCTATATTCTATAAACATTTGTCAAAGTTGTTGCGCCGAAATATGCGCGGTGTTAAGAAAAGCGCTATGTCCTGCCCATCTTGGCACAATTGAACAATTGCTTTTGGGGGCATTTTTGAGCTGGCGTTAGACGTCCATGTTATATATGGTCGCAGACTTTCAGGGACTATTGCCGTATCACCAAGGGATAAGGCTTCTAATACCGGTATTTTTGTATGGACAATATAGGGATCCCGGTATTGGAAGCCCTAACCAGCGATTAAAAGAGTAAAAGGAAGTGTAAGTTCGAAATTAGCTGAAATTCAGTATAATGGGTAGCAGGGTGCTTTTGAGAAAAGTTCTTAGGATAACCCATTTTGTGCAAGAGCGATCTCTCAGTGACTACCGCAGTATCAAAGGTATTCGAGAGATTATTATGTAAAAAAAATGTATTACGTAAGTGCAAATGGCTTACTAAACTGCCACCAATATGCATACCAACCTGGTCGATCTACGTCGGACGCACAAGGAGGAAGCAGCGGTTAAAATAGTATAAGAAAATGTAAGTCAGTCAGTCAGGGAATTATACATAAACCTCCTCCAACTTACCAGCCTCGCGACGTCAGGCATAAGATAGGACCTAGCAATTTTGTTTCTCTGACTTGTAAGTGTAACTTTATGCTTCCGACACAAGGTTGACTTCAGATATATCTTACATTCACAGAACCGACCTTATACCTCTCATGTCGAGAATTGTTGGTCTCAGAATAAATGCACTTTTCTCCTAACTTGAATTTGTACTAAAATGTTCGTTTTGTTGCAGTTTCCGCACATCCTGCATGCTCTCCGGCATCATGGGTCTATCCTGGGTGCTGGAGGTGATCTCCTGGGCCGCGGGGGCTGGCTCGAGCTCCGTCTCCGTATGGTCGGTGTTCGATCTCATCAACGCTCTTCAGGGCGTCGTGATATTCTGCATGTTCGTGCTGCAGCAACCAGTGCGGTCTTATGTGAAGGTAATTTTATAGGTCCTGGAAAATAATCGATAGCCGCCTGTGCCGAGAATGCTGTGAGCGAAGGAGACAACAAAACATATGTTCCTGGAGCGTAAACAAGAGAAACATACAGGGTAAACTATCAAACAAGCGATCACAAGGCTCTGCTTAGATTCGCAGAGGAGCTGGGATGGCTGTAATATTAGCGGGGTGCTAACCCGCAAGCAAAATAAGACTTGTATACTTAGCATTCTAATCTTCAGGTAAGCCCATAATAGCGCAACTTCTTAGAAAGCACTGTAGCAGCAAGCCTTGCCAAGACGCCATTATGCAATCATATACAATATATTAAAATGACAATTCGAACGAAAAGTCACGTGACCATGATGTATGCAAAATAGTCACGTGTCATTTCGTTGGAATCTCCATCTCCATGTGGTCGTTGTTCAATCACATCAGCGCTTGTAAGGAATAACAGGGAATAATGTTATTGATTTTCTGATGTTCAAATAGTATGGACCTGAATGTTCCTGAATGACGTTGACGTCATTATCAGTCCACTGCTGGACATAGGATGCAATTTCCCACATTGTTAATACCTCATTGTCATTTTGTAAATAATAACTCAAGGCAGTCAAGGCTCAACGACAGCAAACACAAATTAGTTTGATGAATTCAAACAGAAATATGACATAAGAACGCAAATTGTGCCTCTCTTGTTTATAATTGCTTATCGCACTTCAAGTAATTAGCTTTTCTTAGAAACATTCGTCTTGCAATTACGTCTTTGAATTAGTAGTTGTAAAATGTGGTGATGACATCTTCGCGTATGAATTAAAACATAGCACCATAATTCTAGATATCCTTTATTTCTGAGATATAATTTTATCTATTCATAGATTTTATTACTGTACGTAAATATAAAATGATACTTATAGGAGCGAAACAAGTAGCAGCGTAATAGAACTAATAGCTCTATTAAAGTTTTATCGCATAGATGGCAATATTAAATGTCTATAATGAAACTGGATTCACAGCTAAAGAAATAAAATTGACAGTTCCTTATCGATAATATAGTAATTTTATAGCGTAACATAACTATGTACTTACCACTTAAAGTTGTTTAGATACTTGAATGCCAACTGGATAAGTACAGGTTTGCGTAAAACCTGGTTATTGATAAAACCGGAAATATTTATTTGTCCAATTAAATTAAGATACCTATTTGGATGTAGATTGTTTTGTGATAAAAATAACACTCTACTTATTATACTGGGTTATTTAAAGGTCGTTATACCGAACAACAAAAAGTCGTGGAGATGTTAATGCTCAACAACTTTCCCTTGGTCCTTGGGCTAACAATGAAATAGTAATTTTCTTAGAAGAACATCGCGAGCCTGCCAGTCTAGGCAAGATAATGATTTTTTCCCATCTCTCATGTCAATCGTCATTTCATTAATTAATATCGCCTTATAATTACTTAATAAGATGCCTTGGGATAATTCCGAAAAAAGTGTAATTCCGAAAATCACAGAAAAATCACTCGTAATTAAGTATATTCACCTTTCGGAATTATATTGACATTTGGAATTACCCGAATGGTGCATTCCACGAAAAAGTCCACCGATGACCCGTACGGACACGGTTTTTCTCAAAATTGTGGTTTTACCGAAGTTCTCTTTCATGACTAGATGAGTCAAAAATTGCCCAAAAATATATAACCAATAACTCAGAAGAAAACTCAAATTATCGAAATATACTCGCGTTTGTACGGGTCAGCACATGGAATGCTCCGATTCATACATCTAACATCCCTTTTTGTCATCTTGGATCACGATTCCAAAATTAGCCTGCATTTATTTGTCTTTTCTTATGTTAGCTGTCTTGTGGTTCATTTTTAACGTACCTACACTTTTCTTCCACAGTTATCGAAATTCTGCCAGTTCTGCAGACGAAGAAAAGACGGTTCAGAAGTGTCAGTAGTCAGTGCTAAGTGCAGTATCGGTTCTGGGAGAAGAGACTTTGTGTAAGTGCATTTCTGCTGAACCTACCTGGAAAGGTCTACCCGGCGAATATCCTGTTATAGGTATCAAATTGTCCAATGATTGGACGCCTGGTTGAACGCTCTGCGGTTGAAGTCTCACAGTTGGTGCGGAAATATTGCCAGGGATTTTGCTGAACCCTTTAACGCATATAGTATTCAAGGTTTTGCTTCTACATTGTCTAATGTATATTCAACCAATTGGAATCCTAGGCCAATCTATAACCATGTCAAAATCGAAACTAGTTTGAAATGTCTTACAATCTGATTGGCAACGTTAATTTGATATGGTTTCTGAGTGGCAAGGCCGATTGCTTGAGTGTGCAATAAAAATACACGACACTCAGTCCATATGCCAATCGAAATTTATATTAGTCTCAATACCTATAGCTTTTGCCACTTCAATTGTAGGTACGAAAAACCTTTTGGATGTAGTATGCGTTTAAGGGTTAAATTTCGCACTGTACAGCGATTTGCAAACATATTTGCGATATCAATGCAATTTCGCCTGCACTATAGTGATATAAAAACTGGACTGGATGATAATTGGAGCTGTAAAAACCACGACAGTACGGTTGGAACGCGAATCGATAGCTGTGTCGAGTGGTTGAAATAATATCCGTGGCTGTTTGCAGCAAAAAGTGACGATCGGACGATTTCCAAAATTTTTGTCGCTATATTAAATTTGTATGACTAAATGGAATGTAATGATAATAAAAAGGTATATACAGTTTACTTTAAAGATGTCAACGCGATTTATGTGCCAAAGATATATTTACACGACCTTAATGTTAAGGCAATAAAGTCGTGTAAACATATTTTTGGCACATAAACAGCAATAATATCTTTGAAATCGACTGCACATAAAATTGAATATGTTCGAGAGGAATTTGCGTTATTAAATGAAAAAAGGTTTAATTATCTCAATGAATAAAATGCTGAAGATGCTACGAAAAAAGACAAAATAGATCAAAGTATACTAAATGCAAAAGTGTTGGAAATCGTTCGTTAATAAGCTGGTCGTATTGTAAATCGGCTGTGCTTGAGACTGATAATAGTAACAGTATTATTGTATAACATCGCTTCTATGGTTTGAACTACATTACAAAAAACATAAATAAATATTATCCTTTGGCTGCTACCAAAATTATTATAGTAGTATTAAATTTAATTCGTTAGTTTCATTACTGTGTCTGGCAAGAAAATGTTTTCTAGAATAAAGAACAGCAAATGCTTGGCTAAATTCTTTGAGTAAACCCAATAAGAAAACGGACGGCAAAATTTGAATCTTAATTCTTTCCTCTGAAATTTAAGTTTACAAATAAAATAACACGAATTCATCACTTTTCTGAAATTTCTGAAAAACACTGTACTTTACTAAAGTGCCTAACCATAGAGAAATTATGGAGTCGTATCTTTTTATATATGATTTTAGACTTATTTTTCACATATTATCACATTAAATAAAACCTAACCTATTTAGAAAAAAAATATTTGGCCAGATAAAAGTTGGTAAATAATGAATTTGCTAATCAGTGACATTAAAAAAAAAATCTGGGAAAAGGATACCCGTGGATGGTTTTAGTCATACGTTATTAAAAATGTATCAATACTTCTTTCAAAGCGAGCTTCGTGAGAACCATTATTGATAAATATTGTGTCTTCTGAAGTTTTAAGTTATTGTCAATCTGTTTACCGTACACACATAATTAAATTTGATTATCTAATGAGTTGAATTGGCATATGATTTGAGCTCTCTATGTTTCGTTAGCACTCTATGATCAAACCAATTAAAAGCTTACAGACACAGAATTCAGTAATATCATCGCTTTTACTCAACCGCGGATCTAAGTACAGCAATAAATTCATAGAAATGACACCTTTCTTTCACTCTAAGCAAGGGTGTAATTGCCATCAAGTGAGTATTGCAGATACGATGTTGTGTAAGTACACATATAACGGGGATATGTAGGTATATCGTACCTTTGTTCCGTTCAACTCATTGACATCCAATTAGCGCGGGCAGCGCCATCTATGTCAAGGATGTGTCAAACAATATTAGACCGAAGTTCAAACTATTAGAAGCGATTTGGATGCCGTATATTGTATGTGTAGAGTCCTTTACGTTATTTGACACGACATCGAAATGATTGATCAATGTTTTATGAAGCGTAAATAGGGATATGATGATATCAGTGATAGGAATTTAAAGATGATTTGGGACTTCACAAATATTGTAGGTACATAATTAAGTGCTTAATGAAAAAAAAAAGATTGTTTCTATTGTGTTACGAAAGTTAGTCATACAAACTATATCGCCAACTTCGTAACACAAGAGAGTGACACTAAGCCCTTAAAGGGCTAGCCACATAGTATTCATGTGTAGCACGAGCCTTTTTTAGGCTTTAGTGCGAGAAGTGTGTCATTTTACGTCAGGCCCAAAACTTCGGAGGGCCATCTGCACTAAAAAACGTCGTACGAGATACGTGCAAAAGCGAAATTCGTAACTCGTGTCGATTTTAAAACATCGCCACTCGTTTCGATTTTCATGTTTTTCGCACTTGTGTCGTAATGTACAATTTTGGTGCGTGCTGCATAATTGCACATCCGGTATGGCTTGCCTTTTACTATGTAATGTAAACTTCTTTTGAAATCGACCCATTTCGGTGCGTAAATTGTTTCGCTTTTATCATCAGACATTTCATAAAACACGATGTCGTATTTAATAATGTAAAATGGCTTCCATTTTGAATAATGAAGGACGCGTAAACTTCTTCTTTCATTTTCTGTGATAGCGCTAAACATTAATTTGCTATTGGGCATTTCTCCGATCGTTTCAACCGCCGTGACTTCGGTGGCAATATTACTCGATTTGCGTGGGTATCTCATACATTTTTTGGATATCTTGGTAGTTGTCAACTACGTGTACCGTAAAACTACCCAACTATAGTCCAAAAGCTCCCAACTATGGTCCAAAACTAAGTCAAATATCTTCGATTTAGTGTAATTGTTACATTATTGACGCAGTTCTTACACAAAGTCTCCTCATTAATAATTAAAAAACTTAGATAAAACCAAAATAAAATATTTCCATTGATGCTTAATTACGAGTTGAACTTGTGGACCATAGTTGTAGTAGTGGACTATAGATGTATGGTTTTACTATCAATATATCCAAAAGTTCTTGCATCTCTCACGGGATTCGTGTGATACTGATAGATAACGCTGCCACCGATTTCACGGCGGTTGAAACGCTCGGAGAAATGTTCTTCCGATTCTCTTGTAAAAATGTATATTTAGGGTTGTACAAAGCAGAAAATGTCCATTTAAAGTTACCGTTTATTTAAACCGCTTATTGTAGCGATGGTTGTTAATAGCTAGTGTAAGAGAATTGGATATTTTTATATCGTTCGTAATGGTAGTGGAGACCAAAACGTTAATGGTTATAAGTTTCATTTCTTGTTAGTATTGCATTATGATTATTATGAAACTCAATGGAATAAGTTTTTTCCAGATTGTTTTTCCCGATGTATAATAGCTTTCGATGTATACAAATTGATGCCTATTTTCATTTAATTTTGACATGAAATGAAATGTACATTTTGCAAATTTTAAATGTCGCTAAATAATAACTATTATTTCCACAAGCTTCGAGGTCCAGCCAAGCCTCCCAGGTTTGCTTTATTTTATACGTTTTCAGTGTTTGCTAATGGGAGACCACTAAACAGCTACTAAAGTTTTTATTTCACAAAAATGTATAGTGCCATAATCATGAAAATAGACAAAATCATGGTGCATTTCCTTTCCTGTACGAGGGCTAGTCATAAATAGTAATTATAAATGTTATAAACTATTTTAAGTAAGTTAATTTATTTATATTAGTTTAATATTTAAGTTTTGAATGTTATTGAATATCTCATTTCCGTAATATTAATGTAAGGAAATCCTTTAAAATTGTAAGAAACGTCCCTGATATACAGGATGTAACAAATAATTCTGTATTGTATTCTGATCAGAATAAAAATAAAAGAAAAAAATCTCGGGGTAAACAAAATCTATTTTTCCTGATGGTATCACAATAATCACTCCTTTATGTTCATACAATCACGCCTATAAGTGTACACTTTGAAACTTATTATTAGGGGAAGAAGATTTAAATTTGAATACAGCAAGCCTGACCAAGATGCCATTCTCCAATCGTATACGATAAGCGATAAGTCACGTGACCATAATTACTATAGAAAGTCTCACGTGATTTTTCGTTCTCATACATTTATGACTTATCGCTTATCGTATACGATCACAAAAAGGAAAGGTGTCAATATAATTATGTAGGTGACCATAATATGAATCAACATTATTTTCGTTACAACCTATAAACATGCTTCAAATAATGTCTGACCGGCTTATAAATAAAATATAGAGTGATGTGGAACCAAAGTTGGACACTTAACTGATAAGCACCAGTGATGGACACCTTAATCTTACTCCTGAGAACCTAAAACTAATTCTTATCTTCTTTAAAATAAGTATGAATGTACATCATTGATTCGTTGTCCATTACTGGTGCCATCATCCTAACTATAATGGGACTTTCTTAATCAAGTCAGTGTGGGTAAGTCCGGAATATTTCATTTTTAGGTAAAGTCCGTCATATGCGTTCACTCAGTTAGAGTCAGAAATCACTTATAGACGGACTTTCCAGGGGCCAATACTACAAAACATTAAGTACAAGCGTACAATTATACAAAATCGACAACTTTTTGTATGGGAAATACTACAATTTTGCATAATTGTACGCTTGTAAAGTTTTGTGGGTAGTCCACTGGAAAGTCCGTCGATATTACTCGATATACGGTCTTACCCACATTGACTTATTTTCATAATTATTGTGTTTGTTATATAAGACTGTAAAGACGACGGAACAAGAATACGTAATACGAAATTAAAATTCAATCTAGTGCAAGATAAGAGATAAGGGTTTGTACATGACTCTATTACTTCACAAATTGCTTAGCAAATGAGCGACGCAAGGGGGCCTATTCGGTTATATAAGCGATATTTTAATATAAAAACGCCGATAAATTTTAAATTCATAAATGTATCGTACTCAACTGCCCTTACGAACCTGACAGTAATCAAGCTTTTTTAATCTGACGCGAATTAGGTGTCTTTAAAATTGAAAGTGTCATTCAAAGTAATATTTATTAAAAACAAATTTCATTCACTTAGAACATACTTTCATTGATTTTCACCATTAACATTCTCGGAAAAACTGAAATCAACTTTATTTCTTGCCGATTAGATAAGAAATTCTATGACAAATTTTTAATATTTCTCTCGTCCTTAGGAAGATAAAACGTAATTTTCGTTTATATCACTAGGTTATTTTTATACTCCACTCCATGCTCTTAAAATGTATAACCATTTGTTTGGTACAACCTGCCCCCTATTTCATCTTAGCCGTCGGCGGAGCAAACTTCAAAATTAACCCACGACAATAATTAGACTTGTAACAGTATTCGCGTATTTTGTTTCCGAATCACCCTAATCTTGTAAAACAGTTACAATTACGACTATCTTGTAAGACAGTTACGTTTATTTTGTATCCTTTAGGCTAATGGTGTAACTTGAGCTCGCTTCGGAGGGGTGTTATTCTCGAAGTTTAATCAACTTATCGACTGAAATGAACCGATGACGAAAACCAGGGTAGTGTGACCTCGATAATAGAATAGCGATATTTTAAGTAATTTGATGGAATTAGTCCAAACTTTGCGGAATTCGATTGTTATCACTTGACCGAAATATTGCTTTGCTTGGCTGATAATTTGCACGTATTTCGTCTCTTCACGAGGCTAGTGGAGATGATGATGGAACCAAGGGACATTTACCAAAATAATAATTGTATGTGTAATTTAGGTGTGTTCAAGTAATAGGTGTATTTTAGTCAATAAATCTATAAAGTTATTTCTTTGTTGCGCTGGCTAATAATTTAAATTTGTTAACGTAATAATAACAGTACACTGCTGTAAATAATAACAACTAGTGTAACTCAATTTCACAGTTAGTGTAAGAAATACTGTATTTTTACTCTTATTTTACGTAATAGTAACATATTTCCATATTCATTGTTTGTTTTTGTCCCTATAATCATGAACAGAAAGCTATCCTGACTCTAAATTTGTAGTAGATCTAATCATCAGAAGAAAAAATAAGAGTTATAATACCTTACCTATTGAAGAATTGAATTTCACGATTGAATCAGAAACCTACTATAAAATAACTGTTACCTCAGTATTCTTTTGACACATCAGAGCTTTAGCCACAATTTATCTACATGTCGAAAGCTAACGTTATATTACTAACACTGGTTATTTTGAAGCGAGTTTGATATCGAATGCTCTGAGAATAACATCCCGACGTATAATTTGGTGAATTAGCGAGGGTGTACTATGTAATGTATTATTGTTGAATGTTGATGCGGAATTTTAAGTAAATGACGATTTCAAATGTATATTTGTCTATTTTGCAAAACATGACGTTAAATAAACAAGCTTTATAATATTGACGACTTTTATTTTGCTATGATCCTGCACAATATTGGTCACATTCAATAGGTAGAATAATCTGGGCGATTTGAGAGTCGACTGCAAACATGCATTGCTATGTCCCGCTAACCTAGTTCTACTTACTGTCTAGGTACCGTAAAACCTCCTAATTATAGTCCAAAGGCTCCCAACAATGGTCCAAAATTTTATCGAATATCGTCCATTAGGTGTAATTTATATATTAATATCGTGCCTCCGGAGAGTTCTTGAATTCTTCAGACATATTGCCAGGAAAACAGGAGACAATCTGGAAAAGCTCATGATTACTGGGTTGTTGGAAGGAAAGAGGGGAAGAGGTCGCAGTCCAATGCGATGGTCCGACCAGGTTGGCAAATCACTTTCCTCCCAGATCCATGATGCTCTAGAAGTCGCAAAAGATCGGAAGGCCTGGAAAACAACGATAAAAAACCATGTGATCCACGGAGGAGGTCACGACCCTCAGCACTGAGGAAAGCGAAGCAAGAAGAAGAAGATATATTAATAGTGATAATCCTAAAACTCCTCATTATTAATAAAAATAACTTGGACAAAGCCAAAAAGAAGAATAGTCAAAGTCAAAGTCAAAATATTCTTTATTCAATTAGGCCCAGCAACGAGCGCTTTTGAATCGTTAAACTAAATAGCGAATGAGAGAAAAAAAAACTACCTCCGGTTCTAACCCTACACCACTGCCTGAGAAGAATCCGGCAAGAAACTCAGCGGGACTTACTTTTTTCAAATAATAGTTTTATAACATCTTACGGCTAACATGCATTAATTAAAAACAAACATAAATTTGATTTAATATAAATACAGATATAGTACATTAACTAGAGATGAAGTCTCTAATAGTCAGAACAATTATATAAATTTAATGAATTTTGAGAAATGTATAGATGTAAAGATATATGTAAAAGGGCATACAATTGTTTTTAGTTAGACGTTAAAATTAGCATTATGATACTGCTAGAGATGTAAAGGTCTCTAGTTGTCAGAGTAAAAAGAAAACAAACGGATACATTTCACTAAATGTTTCAGAGAAGTATAAGGTCTCCATGCGTCATAACATTAATATTAAATAATTATAAATAAACAAACATGTAGCGAATTCAATTTCTCATATCAAGAACAGCAGGAAAATTATTTGAATTTAAGCCATGAGTGAGCTTGATTAGACCGGTCTCCGCAAACAGCACCCGTTCACGAGTATGACGCGTATCTCAGCCATCGCCTCCCTCAACCTTCTTTCGGGAAAGTGGCGACCCGATCAACGACGCCACCGTAAGCAGAGACCTTAAAGTGAGCATGACTGTGCAAGCTATCTGGCAGACAATATAATTTAAATACTATGAATGCTGACCATATTTAGTTTCATGAGAATTTATATTCGTACTTGCCCGTTACATATATGACAACTATCACAAGAACAAAAAAATAGAAATAGAAATAACTAGGACAGAAAATCTGAATACAAAATTAAAATTACTTAGGTGTAAAGGACTCTAAGTGTCGACATAATATACATTAAAATAGGAAAAATTAAAATAAAAAGATAATCTCGGAGATGTATAAAGTCTCTAAATAGAATAGAATAGAAGAATATAATGACACTGATGCTTATTAGAAATTTTAATTGTGGACCACAGTTGCAGTATTGGATTATAGTTAGGTGGTTTTAAGGTACATAGTTACATTAGTTACCTACTTACCCCCTCTTATCATAAACGTTTGTTAACTTAATCCCGCGTTGATGCCAGGCAACGCGCAAGCGCGTTGCGTACTGTGACTCGCGAGTTGCGAGGCGTGACCGCGGGCTCAGTGCATGATAATGGAGACTTGTATGCTTAGCACATGATTGGCGCGACAGTATCTCGCCGCGAGATAGTCTATCCGTCCTTCTTTTGTTAATATAGCTAGTGAAGGACGGGAGATCTACGTCGCGGCGACATACTGTCGCACCAATCATGTGCTAAGCCTCCTAGGCTCTCTGAAATATGTCGCGCGTAGTGACTAAATACACGTGAGTTTCATCGTTTAATTTATTACTGTAGATGTTAGATTAATTATTACAATGAACATACATTTTAAGTCACAAACAATACATAGGTACCTAAAGTTCTAGTCAAATAACCCGCCCCGTGTCATCCCTGGCGCAAAAGCCCCATCACGCTCGCGGCATTG
Source organism: Thaumatotibia leucotreta (assembly GCA_025490895.1). NCBI lineage: Eukaryota > Metazoa > Arthropoda > Insecta > Lepidoptera > Tortricidae > Thaumatotibia > Thaumatotibia leucotreta. The sequence continues at coordinate 20,130 of JALPQI010003496.1, read as the reverse complement.
TCACGTTGAATCGCGATTGACAATTTTTGCACCACGAATGTCCCGGAGCGACCGCGTCCCGTTTAATTATATTTATAGTTATTATGTCTCACGAAAGATTAAATTCAACCAATCGCTGGCTATTAGACATCCATGTGTAATGTAAAACTTCGTACATCTATCGGAATGCAAGTGATAATTCCGTGAACTGTTTGAAAAATCGTCGGTTCTATACCTGTCTCGCTCGCCTCATATAGGTATGCAAAAAGAGCGAGCGAGACAGGTAAAATAAGTATCTAAGGACATCTTACACAAATCGACCTAGTACCACGGTAAGTTCAATTAAGGCTTGTGATGTGGGTAGTAGGCGACGACATATAAAATAGATAGATACATATAGATACTTATATGAAGGGTCCACGGAAAGAACTCTAGTCAATTCAAATTACAGAAGGAAAAACCACCTTACTTTTAACAGAATTTGCCCTGATTTTTTTAAGCACTGGACATGTTTTTTTCCATGGACCCTTCATATACATAGACACTAGACAGCCATGACCAAGGAACAAATATTTGTGAAATAAATACATATGTAAATAAGGCCCTGGCCGGGATTTGAACCCGAAACCTCCAACTTCGTAGGCAGGGTCACTACTAGAGGCTACGGAGGCTGACGAATGGTCCACGGATAAACATAATGCAGTATGGTACGAGTATGCTGTATATTCTGATTGAGTGGATGCAATCATTTCATAAGTCAATATACTCGTAATTATCGGCTTGTCCCGGCAATGAGTTTAATGTTTTAATGCATTCAGAGTTCCGCATGTTTGCATCATTTTTGGACGTACCAATCTACCTATACCTACCAACTGTAAAAATTGTACCTAATTATTGGTTTTGGTATAGGTACTTATACTTAGCATTACGTATTAAAATAAAAATAAATAAATATAATTCTAAAACTAGCATTACATTATCAGCCTATCTCAGTCCACTGCTGGACGTAGGCCTCTCCTACTAACTATGCGTATAGACGCATTAGGAGGGAAATGCCCATAATCACCACGCTGGGCATGCGGAAACTAGCATTACTTGTATAAAAACAACACTGAACTCTCGTGAGACTCATTCATACTAAAATTATATTTCACGCGGGTTCTTCACGTTTTTAATCGAAAATTACTCTTAAAATATTACTTATTCATAAAGAAAATAATGTCCTGAATATGTTGAAGTCAAAATAGCTCATCTAAATGTAAGAAAAGCCCTTGTTGCGTGTACCACAACAGTGAAAATGGCATCACCGAATGAATGTAATAAAAATAAATTAAAAACAAATAGCGAACGACAATCATAAAATAGAACATTACGATACAAGTACGAAAAAAGAGAAGTTCGAAACAAGGGGCTATAAATTCTCCCATTGATGGTGTTTTAAGCCGACACCAGTTACGAATTTCCTTTTCGCACGTGTATCGCACGACGTTTTTAACCGACTTCAAAAAAAAGGAGGAGCCCAATATAGCCCTTTGAAGTTTCGCCCTGTTAAAGAATTAACCAGTTCTCGCAATAGCGCGTAAGATAGCACCACCTGTACTGAAAACTCATTTATATTACTTAATAGCAAAGAAATCTGAAAGCTCATCACAGATAGCCTTAAATAACTTCGAATGCTTGGAACAAATACGAGCGAACTGCAGAAATTCACCACAATCGAAAGAAACGCTGATCAGAATTTAATTAAAAATCCTTATTCATTAGTTTGAATAAATCTAGGATCGTGCACTGACGCGTAATTAAATCATGACTGGAATCGGAAAAATACGGAGGTAATGCTTCCTCCATGTTAACGTCGGGATCTTTTTCTTTTTAATAGACGGAGAACGGAGTCCTTACCATTAAATAAGAGCCGGCAGTGTTATTCACTAAGGAAACCGCCTTGCTATCAGCACTGTGTCAGCGCTGCGACAGCGTCGAGCCTAAAAATGGTATTCACTAATGCACTTATTTAAAAAAAAAGGATTTCCTTTATATTTGGGGTATGAACCCAAAAGCTTAATTTAGCTTTTTTTTTATGTGAAAAATTATTATTAGCGCTCGGCGACGAATGCGGCGTGAGCTAGAACTACACTGCGTCGAGAGCTACCGCCTACAGTTCGACGACGAGCTGTTCCACGTTAGTGAATACCGTTTTTCGCAGCGCTGCGCTCGACGTCGAAGTGAAGGCTGTCTCGTCGTCGAGCTCGTTGATGATGATGAACAGCGTCGAATGTGTGAATAAGAGAATAGCATAGCTGAAAATGTCTGGTAAAATATAACCCATAAACATCGTGAGGAAGTCCGCATACATGCGAAGAAATTTAAGGGTGTATGTGAAGTCCTCAACAAGTACTGATTGAATATATATGCGTTTCAACCGCCTAATTTTGGTGGTATAATTTTTGCCGAAGTTTATATTCTTTACAATTGTGCTACTTTGTCATTTGAAGGAGGCACGGTACCTTATACAATTTACGAAGTATAACATTGGGTAAACATCGGGTATAGGTATCGGCACGAGAGTTGAGGTGAATGATTACACACACATCTAAATGAAGTACTAATTGCAAAAAAAATGTGTATGAATGAATGACTTGCGTCAAAATACTGAAGCAAACCCCTTGAACACCCTTTTGGGTCAATCTTACAGAACAGTTGCAATTGGGTTTGCTGTCAGTACGAAAAAAGAATGACTAATTTCAAGTGGAGCGATGAACATAATAAATTAGGATATTATTTATTCAATTATAAAACAATACATTTACAGATAATACATACTAAGAAGAATAAATTACGCAAATGTTAACGTTTCTTCAAGCTTATGGTAAGGACCTTGATTGGAGTTCGCATTCCATACCAAGAATGTGAAAATGAACCATTTTATACGACTACCGTAACCTTCTTCATTTTGATTACCTACCTATCCTTTTATACCAAACTTTGACTCGGAAAACAATGACTATCAAATAATGAGAATGGCGATAATTCTGAGACATTACATGTGATTTTAGAACAATAACTAACGTGAGACTTAATAGTACATTAATAGTACATTGTGCAAATGTGCATGGATAAGTACGGTACGAGAGTGTTAGAAGCCCGACGCATTACGTGGAGGGCTTATAATGACTCGAGTTAGTATGCCTCTTACAGACCGTGATGCATAAAATGTTTTTCCCCTCACTAGCTCGTAAAGTGCTCGTTTATCCTTTAATACGAACGTGTAAAAACGCATATTATTCACTTGTGTGGCAAAGTAATGACCTTGGTTTTGGAATAACAAAACGTAAAATGCTCATGGAAATTGTTCCATATTAATGATAATTAAATAATTTGTTTGAGAATTTAGTGTAAAATACAAACCTTTATATAATATGATGATTTTAACATATAAATCCTAAAATTCCATAAGTAACAATTGTTTTAGTGAATGATGATAAGATGACTAGATGCAATCACAAAACGCAGAAAATGTCAACGTCAACATTGTCAAAGAATATTATAGGTTATAATCTTTATTTACCGACTCGAACACGCAAAAAAATAGTAAACTAAACAACTTTCAGGGTGTTCTGTTATAATTTTGTTAAAATAATGAATGAGAATGATTTAATAATGCATTGGCGTTGGTGTGCAACTACAGGAATGTGTTAAAATCGGGCTGCGTTTACTTTTTCGTGGTAAGTTTACTGCGACAAAATCTTGCATTAAATACATGATGCATTTGGAAAATTATTATCACTAACCCGATGATGATTGTAATGTGAACAAATAATTACCTTTTTTGAGTTTCCTCGCTATAGTGAGGGGAAAAGTTTTGTGTTACACACGGGTGCAAATGTATTTTACTTCTCGTAAGTTAAAACACGAGCAAGCGAAAGGATTCTATAGTTGAACCACGAGCGAAGCGAGTGGTTCTAAAATAGAATCCTGAGCGCAGCGAGTATTTTAACTTACGAGAAGTAAAATACATTAAGTAATTTCATACTCGCGGGTAAAATACAACTTTGCACCCTTGTATAACAAATAACTATTTCATTACACTTGCGAACAAAAAAATAAGTTATATGGCGAAATATATTTATTCCCTTGAGAATTTCACTTTTCTATTACTCCCGCGATGCATGCAAGCAATGGCGCGCGTAGACAGCAAGTGTGATGAAAACATATTTCAATATTTAATTTAGTAGGTTGCTCACGTAGCTAATTTAAGTCGATAATTAAGAGGATCGAAACATGGAGTACGGACCCGCGAGCAAAGATCGACGTGTACTCAATCGTCGTGTACATTACATGTCGGTCAGTCACTTTTTTTATTGTTATTCCGTCACGTCAGGGGAAAAAATTGGTAGTTTGTAAGGGTGCATTTAGACCAAACGAGCATTCGCTCATTTTATCTCCCGCTTTACGAAATTTGTTCGTTACACAAAAATTGATTCCTCGAAATTCGTTGATTTCGAAGAGTGGGGGATAGAATGAGCGAATGCTCTAAATTGCTCTCGTTTGGTCTAAATGCACCTTTAGACGAAATTATTCAGCACGCACTACTAACCTGTTTAGTGTTTAGTGGGTGACCCACCATGGAAAAGCAACGTAATAGTAAAAAAAACTAGGATTTGTAAATTATAAATATTAGATGTCATATACCAAAGAAAAACGACCAAGATCACCTAATGTCCGAGGTGGGGATCGAACCCACGTACGATTTGTAAATTTTAATTCCTTTAAACTGTGATCTTAAGGTTGTGGTTTTAGGGTCACCTAAACGAACGTAACCATAGTAACGACTGACAAGAAATAAGTGATTGACACTCATGCAAATAAATCCCTGTTTTTATATCAAAGCAATGAAAAGTGGCATGGTAATTATACTAATTACCTAGTGCTGAGGTTTATATTCGGTTTACAATAACTATTTCACGCTACATACACGCAATTTCTGTCCTTCTTTTTAGGTAGGTAATAAAACGTTTTTCTTTCATTCGTAAACTAAGGAAATAGAACACAGCTAGACGTTAATCTTTCATAATAAGGCAAGCTCTTAATATGTTTCAATCTTTTAAATAAACTGGACCTTGTTGCAAACCATTACAGTAGATATTCGAATAAAATAGGTTTTAGCTCGGTGAATGAACGTTTCTGGATTCCAGAGATCCGTCAGTAGAAGCCTTGAGACACAGACATATACTCAGAAAGAAGGTATAAAGTGCTTTTATTTGTCACTAATGGCTGTTTGCCGTGTGGTAACGGCAGTAAGAATATATTTGTCACCACCCCAACTCTTCCCGCGGGAGTCATAAGAGTCGACTAAGGGATTGAAGTGGCACTGACCATTATTTGATTTGATTGCTGACGGGCAGCAGCGTCATCATGGTGGACACATTATTGCGATCGCTAATCCGCTTGCCCAGCGTGGTAATTATTAGTAGGAGAGGCCTGCGTTCACCAGTGGATTGAGTTAGGCGGATGATGATAATAATAAATGGCAATTTTTTATACAGGATGGCCAAAAAATAAGTGCATTCCCGCGCTCAGTGAGAGTCGGGAAGCAGTTTAAATCCTTATGGGTTTTTTTTTTTTTTTTTTTGAATTTCATTATAATCTCAGAAGTAGTGATGTTTCTAAGTAGGTAGTCATAGCCCCTGCCGTCCAGACAATAAAAAATGCCAGTTAATTTTGAAATATATTTATTATTATATTGTCGCATTGTAAATTCCTTTAGAACTGACAAATTAGGGATCTATTGCTATAAATATCTGTGGTTCGAAGCGAAGGCTTTAGCATTCCAATTCCAATATCATGGATACTTCATTTAGCAAAATGAAGAGAATGCGAGGTTGTTGTCGAGTCTACTTTTCACTCTAATTTTAAGCACCCACTCCACTACTAATAGGGTTAGGCTGCGTTTCCACCAGAGATGTGCGAGGATGTGTTTCCATACAAATGACACCTATTAATGACTCGAGCGAGGTGTCAGTTGTATGAAACACATCCTCGCACATCTCTTGTGGAAACGCAGCCTCAAATAAGACTCAGTAAGATGCAAACATGGCCCAAGTTTCTTAATTATGAGGACATAGAGAAGGTACTGAGAGTTGGACAGTGAAATGTAAACATTTGTTCAACATATACACACGTATACACACAAATAGACACCTACACATACACACATGCACATATGTATACATATTCCTCAAATCTTCATTCATTCATATATTAAATAAATAAATATCTTGGGACATCTTACACAAATCGACCTAGTCCCACGGTAAGCTCAATCAAGGCTTGTGATGTGGGTACCAGGCGACGATATTTATAATAGATAGATACATATAGATACTTAAATATATAGACAGCCATGACCAAGGAACAAATATTTATGATAAATAAATACACAAATAATGCCCTCGCCGGGATTTGAACCCGGAACCTCCAGCTTCGTAGGCAGGGTCACTACCAACTAGGTTAGGAGGCTGCCAAATATATACTTAGATATATTAATAGGTTATTTTAGGTATCTTTTGTGAAATACTCCGAATTTTGGTTACCTGCAGTACAGGCTTTGCCTAGTGCAGGAACCAGGCTAACTATGCTTGTAAACCCATACCACGAATAAATGTCTTGTCTAAAAAAAAACCATGTAAAGTCAAGTGCAAAAATGTGTAGGTAAGTATTAAATCATCATATAGCAAATAATGTTGTCATTCAAGTGACAGAGACAAATTCTCGAAATTAGCGAATTTTGAAGATGTCAGTAGAGCGGCAGCCACAAAAGTTGACAATACCTGCCTGGGTTTTATAGGCTATTTTTCCCAAGTAGTCCCCTGTACTTTTTTTTCCTCCTAATTTTTATAACATAGGTATTTTTTTTTTGCATGTCCTTTTGGTTTGATTTTTTGACAAGGTTTGATTTTTTTTCCATAATATGGCAAACAATTTATTTCATCAAATACACTGATGTGAGAACAGATTATCTATAATACAATTACATAACAAAATTTTGTTGGGGTGTCTGTGGTTTTCAGTGAATGGTGAAACACGTTGTATATGGACAGATTCGAAGATGTTTAGTATAGGATTCCTGCTCCGTCTACGCATTCGAAGGCTCTGATATGCCTTCTGGTGCCTCTTATCCTTATTGAAACTGCTCGTATAACAGATATTTGGACTTTAACTTTAAGCCAAAAAATTACTTGCGAGTATGGTTTTTCCCATTTCGTATTTAGTTTTGATGCTGTTCTTTTCAAGAAATAGGTATTTTTATGTTTTCTACTCACAACTTTTATAAAGAAATGTATAAAAGCCATAAAGAAATGTAGGTATAAAAAAAACGGAAATATGGTAACGGAATAGAAAAAAAAACAAAAAAGAGCTCGCGATTCTCAGTAGAAATCATATTAAAAGTTCCAAATTTAAAAAAAAGTGGTCGAGGGGGGGGCCTCAAATTTGGAAAAAAATGGTAAACTCGTCCGACCTTTAATATTTTAATTTTTAAGGAAATTAAAATAATGTGCGTGTCAAAAAACCACCAAACCACCCTAATATGTGATTATCTGGCGACCGCCCCTTACAAAATAACGGTACACAGTCATGAAACAATAATTATACATAAATTATAAAGTAATGCTGCCCCGGAGAATAATTCAAGCCGTAATTATAGGATATTATAAGTAAGTGAAAGCCGTATTGGCCCGGTAGTTTCTGAACTTGATAATAAAATAAATATTGAATTAAAACGATACTCAAGAAAATATAATATCAACAAATATGTAACTTGGTCAAGTTACTAATTTGAACTATCTGTAGTTGGGCATTGCGCAACATTTAGAGATTATACAAATGATTATTATAGGTAGACCCCGGTATCGGAGGTGCAAAATGGTAGCTGTCAAGTTCTTAGGGATGGGGTAAAAATATTTGTGATGTCGATAATTAAAGTTACATATCGATAATTTTTCTTTACCATAATAATAAGCTAACCCCCTTATTCAAAAACGTTTGTTAACTTAACAAGCCGCTAATAATTGTGTGTCCCTTTTGCTCTTATCGACACATCGTTAAAACCGAAAGGGACAAACAATTATTAGCGGCTTGTTAAGTTAACAAACGTTTATGAATAAGGGGGTAAGACTTTAATTAAACGTACCTATTTACGATATAAACTAGGACTATATAATTACAAAATCAACAAAATATTTATTTAATGTTATGTATCATCGCCATACTTTTTATTGAGGCAATTATCGACGAACCTTCTGAAGTTTGGGTTTTCGAATTTGGTCCAAAGTATGCTACTACTGACGAAAAACTTAAGCAGATCTCAGTCTTAATTTTTTTTCTTTTTTTATGAGTGTTTTCATACAATATTGAGTTGCAATTCAAGATATGCAAGATTACAAATATTGGAATGGAATATCCTTTATTCAATAATCAATATTAGTAGAACATCGTTGTTGTCATTCTGCAAATTGTATATTAAATGTTTTTCATTCATTTTTGAAGTTCAGGGTGTTCAGCAAGAAGCCAAGAAGTGACTCCACTTTCTATTGTATAAAATATTTTAGGCGAATAGACTCGTAAACACGCCTAAATAATCGAAGACGATAATCGACGAGATCTTGTAAGATGACTTTGACTATCTATTGACATAAATAATTTATTATAAGTATTTAATATCTCCCCAACTCCCAACTCCTCCTGCGGGTGTCGTAAGAGTCGACTAAAGGATTGAAGTGTCACTGACCATTATTTGATAAAAGATTGATGATGGGCAGCAGCGTCATCATAGTGGACACATTACTGCGATCGCCAATCCGCTTGCCCAGCGTGGTGATTTTGGGCATTTACCTCCTAATGCGTCTATGCGCATAGTTAATAGGAGAGGCCTACGTCCAGCAGTGGACTATCATAGGCTGATGATGTGATTTAATATCTCAAAAGTTTTTATTCAATGTTGTGCAACTCGAAACATAATAAATGTAATAGCAACCAGAGATTTGTATTGTAATAGTAATGATTTATATATTAAATGTTAATTATTATCATAGATCCCAAAAAAGGGATACAAATAAATGGTCCTTGTACATAAAAAAAATAATTGTTCAAAAAATCGAGTATTAAATGTTAATTATTATCATAGATCCCGAAAAATGGTATACAAATAAATGGTCCTTGTACATAAAAAAATAATTGTACTAAAAATCGAGTATCGATATCGACATCATAAAATGTGTTTACCTATCCCTAAGTAAGAACTTGACAGCTATCATTTTGCACCTCCGATACCGGGGTCTAATTATAGGTACAGCGAAAGGCAAAATAAGTAATATATAAAAATATTGAAAAATAAATATACAACTAATGTCCTCGCTGGGATTCGAACTAGGAGATTCCAATACATTGATTTAAACTTTCACGATATACTTTTTCTAGCCAGTCTGCCTGCGACCATGGATGCAACGTCATGCCCGAAACGTCAGAATATTTAAACGTAAGTTACGCGATTAAGACCCGTTTGTCTTTGAAATAGGAGATTCCAGCTTCGTCGGCAGGGTCACTACCAACTAGACTACAGAAGCAAAACTATTACTTCGCTCAACAAGAATTCGCTCTAAAACACTATACGCTAGCTGAAGTCTCGTAATCCCGTCTAGCACTCTCAGGAATCTCCAATTTGTCCTATACTCCATTACAGGATACATCAAAAGTACAGGTACAAAGGCGCATTCCTGCTAGATATTGCTACTAGACCTAGGGCTATCAGTTTCAATTTTCAGTGAAAAAGGTTGATATCGTTCGATTTCATATTTGTAGCGAGGCTTTAAAATGGCTTCCATTGTAGGATAAAAAAACCTTTTTCTGCATCTTGCCATCTGCACTAAAAACTCCCTATCGGTCGTGTTTTAAAACATCGCCACTCGTTTCGAATTTCATGTTTTTCGCACTTGTGTCGTAATGTACTATTTTAGTACAGAATGTGCCGTTTTTTAGCTCTAGTGCGAGAAGTGTGTCATTTTACGTCAGGTCCAAAACTTCGGAGGGCCATCTGCACTAAAAAACGTCGTACGAAACACGTGCAAAAACGAAATTTGTAATTCGGGTCGATTTAAATGTTATGAGGATGTAGATTTCGTATCAACGTGGATACAGCATATTTAAAAGAGGAGAGAAGTACATAGGTATTTCTCTCTCACTAGGTAAAGTACATATGACATCTTTAGGGTTTTTTGCCATTAATACGTAGGTACAACGTAAAAAAAAATTTATAAACTGTGCTAATGCTAATGAAATGATCGATACGATTTCTCGATTTGGAAGTTTATTATTTTTGGGAATACAAAAACGTGTTTGTAATAACTTCTGGGAACCCTAACTAGGAACAGCGGGCCAAGAATGTCGAAACATACGAGACAAAAGGACACATCATACACACGGATGCCAGTGACATACTACCTTTTAATACTGAGGTATCGTTCCGGAACGTTGCGTCGTAATATCCTGAGAAAGACCTAATTTAATAGCTGAGAGTGGATGTGAGAAATATATCAAATTGATATTAAGGGTATATAGTTTATTGCTAGTTATTAGGTACCTACTTGAAACCGACTTAAAAATAGTAGGTAAAGTAAGTATACGAGTATACATACATCATCAGCCTATCATAGTCCACTACTGGACGTAGGCCTCTCCTATTAATTATGCGTATGAACGCATTAGGAGGTAAATGCCCATAATCGCTACGCTGGGCAAGCCGATTGGTGATCGCAGTAATGAGTCCTATGATGACGCTGCAGCCCATAATCAATCTTTTATCAAATAATGGTCTGTGACACTTCAATCCCTTAGTCGACTCTTACGACACCCGCAGGAAGAGATGGGGTGGTGGCAAAATGTATTCTTACTGCCGTCACCACACGTAAGTAAGTAAATGTTCTTTATTGTGACACTTACTTAAATAAAATACAAATACAGGAAAACAACATGTATCGATAGGCAACAGCTATGCTATTCTCTTATTCACACATTCGACGCTGCGTTCGTCAACGAGCTCGACGACGAGACAGCCTTCACTTCGACGTAGAACGCAGCGCTGCGAAAAACGGTATTCACCAGGGCCCGTTACTTTCATGCCAATGACATCAATTTGACGTCACGCTCCATTTAGGGTGATCCGAAATAGTTTTATTGTTCATTATTAATCATTAGTTGTCAATCATTTTAATCGTGTACAAATATCTTCAAAAATAGTATATTTACTCGTGAAATAAATAATTCCTACTTGATACGTGCTGTACGTTAAAGAGGAATTCTGTTTTCTATGTAATTATTGAAATGTGTTAACAATATCATTAAAAAACAAATCAAATAGTTTTATTTATCTTTCACGTATCAAGTAGGTGTTATTTATTTCACGTGCAAATATACTACTTTTGAAGTTATTTGTACATGATTAAAATGATTGACGACTAATGATTAATAATAAACAATAACACTATTTCGGATCACCCTAAATGGAGCGTGACGTCAAATTGATGTCATCGGCATGAAAATTACGGGTCCTGGTATTCACTAACGTAGAACAGGCAGAACAGCTTGTCGTCGAACTGTAGGCGGTAACTCTTGACGCAGTGTAGTTCCAGCTCACGCCGCATACGTCGCCGAGCGCTAGTGTCGTTTAAAATGCATTAGTGAATACCAATTTTAGGCTCGACGCTGCCGCAGCGCTGACACAGCGCTGTTAGCAAGGCGGTTTCCTTAGTGAATAACACTGCTGCATACGGTACCTACTCAATTCAACTTTTTTTGTATATATGTTGCTGGATATCTCCAAAAATCGTGAACAGATTTTCAAATTTCCCGTTGGCACCAAGTCGGGTTCTGATGACAGGATCTTGGAGAAATCGGTTAAAAGCGTTTTTTTTATTTGGTGATTATGCAATGTCGACCTATGTATGAAGCAAACCGAGTTTTATTGGAATTTAGTAAAGTCCAATGGACTTAGTTTAGCGAAAAGGATTCAAACTCTGAAATTTGTCACTGAAATAAATGACTTTTCCTTTTGACATAAGATTTAAATTGAATTGACAGATTTTTATGGACTGGATCCTTTTTCATAAACTATGTCCATTTCAAATACGAAAGCCCGATTCCACTTAACAAAGTCATTAGGCGTCAGCAATAGAATCAGAGATAACAAAAGAAACCTGGCCAGGTCCTTTTGCGGCGTGATATTTTATGCATACATCGGTGTACAGTCAATGACAAAATAAAGTGTATATAAAAACGTTCAACAATATGTCCCAGTGCACTCTAATTCTGTGTAATAAGAACGTCGTAACATATTTATGAGCGGATTCTTTCGGTACTTATTTTTGCACTTGACTGTACCACACGTGACAATTTGTAGTGGACCAATTAAATGACAAAAGTTTCGAGTGGCATCGGGCCTTCGTATTTGAAATGGATATACTTATTAGTGCTTCCTTGTCGTTACAAAGTTAATAATCAAATTAAAGTTTATTAACAGTGATCGGTTTTTTGGATTCTCCCGGCGGGTCTCCTACAGTAGGTAACTTGAAAAATAAACTTTAATTATATTGTCATTTTTCTGTTTCATAAAGTATGTTTTTGTGTGTATAATACAATAGTGTTAAATAAATTTTCATAGTCACACCCGTATTTTTTTATACGCGAAATCCCGCTAGGGGGAGCCCAAGAAACCGATCACTGTTTATTAATTTGGTGTACCTAAAAATTAAAAAGCTCATACCTACACATCTTGTAAAATCATGGATTAAATCCAACAAATAAATCATAATTATGAAATAAAATTATGTTCTCTTCAATTTAATAAAATACTAAACGCAAACTCAATCGGATGTCGTGTCAGTTTTGAACTAAACTGAACGCGACCCGTGTTTCCGAACCACACCAATATATTACATCACACAAAGGGCTTATTCCGGTGCCAAAAGGTTAAAATTTGCTTGAAAGTAGTGAGAGATAAGTTGGTTTGTTTGTAAAGTAGTAGTTTATCATGCTCGGTGACAAATAGGGCGGATTTACACGGTGTAGTTAGTGCGGTTTGGCGTACCCCAGGTGTTTACGGGGAGTTGAATAAGTTTTCAATGTTAGCGGCTCATTTACAGCGGGTTAGCTGTTATGACTTTTAAAGCATACAGTTACAGCAATCTTGAGAATGTTCAATGGATTAATTACGTACCGTCGAGTCTCGTGTCTTCGCCTAGGATACCTATCTTCGCCTAGTGTAAATAGTTGATTCCACATTAATATTAGAGTAGAGAGGACTGAAAATTACTAAATAGCACGTATTGTGAAAATACAAATGAAATTATTTATTAAATAAATATTTTGATATATATTTTTTATTTTTCCCCAGTAGTCACACTACTTAATACTATATAAATTATAAAATGTCGTATACCAAAGAAAAACGACCAAGATCACCTAACGTCCGAGGTGGGAATCGAATCCACGTGCTGAGATTTCGCGGCTGATGCCTGCACTCCTCGGTCACTTGGTCTTAGCAACCACGGTTAATTTTCTCAGGTATATGCAATCCCTTAGAAGGCTAGGCGCCTTTGTCCATTCTCTAAGGGCAAGCAATACAATTGCATTGGTTGAAGGGTGCAGGCATCAGCCGCGAAAGCTGAGCACATGGCTTCGATCCCCACTTCGGAAGTTAGGTGATCTTGATCGTTTTTCTTTGGTATATGACATCTAATATTTATAATTTATACTCAATAGCAATTTTGAAACACATGTACTTTGTACGTGACAGTCTGCTCTAAAAATAAGCCGGGAATTTCATGTTTTCACAGTAGGCGAAGATAGGTATCCTAGGCGAAGACACGAGACTCGACGGAACTACTTTGTTTTAGTATTGGAAAACGGTAAACAATCTTCACGAGTCTGTTCATTGTTCTTTTCAGACCCTGACTTGGTCCCGCCCTACTAGTCTATAAAAAAAATATTGATTCACGATTCTTAGAGATATCGACACATACATACAAATTAATTGATTTGATAACCCGCGGCAGACCAAAGAAGCGATGGCTAGATGTCGTGAAGGTTGACATGAGTGTGAATGGGCTTACAGTAGAAGATGCCCAGGATCGCACAAAGTGGAGGAAATGTAGCAGGAAAGCGGACCCTGGCAAAGGCCGGGATAACGCTAGGTAGAAGAAGAAGATAACCGTAAAACTATCCAGCTATGGTCCAATACTGCAAACTATGGTCCACAATTTCAACTCCTAATAAGCATCAGTCCCATCATCTATTTGGCTTTTTGCCAAGTTTTTTAATTTTGAATGAGGAGTTTTTACCTATGAATAGCACAATTCATGTAACAATTACACCTTATGGAAGATATTTGATTAAGTCATGGACCATTGTTGGAAGCATTTGGAACCGTAAAACTACCCAACTTTAGTCCAAAAGCTCCCAATTATGGTCCAAAACTCAGTCAAATATCTTCGATTAAATGTACCTATTTATTATATTATTGACGCAGTTGTTACACAAAGTCTCTTAATCCTAATTAATGATTAAAAACTTAGATAAAACCTAAATAAAAGATTTCCATTGATGCTTAATTACGAGTTGTACTTGTGGACCATAGTTGTAATAGTGGACTATAGTTGTATGGTTTTACGGAACCTCCTTTTTTGCAGTCGGTTAAAAACTGAGCTAACCAAATCGATTGTCAGATATTTCACCCAAACCGCCATAATCGATTCGAGCCTGGTGGCAGAGATTAGCCTAGTTCGCAAATAAAACGTCCCGAGCGCCCCTTCTGTCGGTATTCCCCCAAATATGCAGCGCGACCATATTTCAAGGTGATTTTCTGATATTCGCTATTGTAGCTGGCATCGCTGGAAAACCAGTATAAAGGTTTTGCAACAAATTATCTGTGAGCGTTTGAGGCCTGAACTTTAAATTATTTTTTTGAAATTGACTCTTAAATGTTGTCAGCTTCCGAAACTGGAGGTTCGGGTTCAAGTCCCGGCGAAGGTATTATGTGTGTATTTATTTATCACAAATATTTAATTTTGTTACTTGGTCGAGTTGGTCGTGGCTGTCTATGTGTTTAAGTATCTATATGTTAGAGAGTTGTGTTAGAGTCTGCGGAAAAAAAAAAATCTTGAGCGGTTTTCTCTGAAGATGTTTATTTTTTTGTGTGTTAATTACAAATATTTGTCTATATGTATCTATAAATTACCTATACATCTCATCAATTAGTGCATACCGTTGGGACAAATCAATCTCTGTAAGATGATAGATTTGTGTCGACTTAAAATGTCATTTTTCAGTACATTTTAACGCGCTAGTGACAGAAGTGGTTAATTTTTTGTCAGCTCTAAATTTCGGAGGACCGTGTACTGAAAAATGTCGTACGATACGCATGCGAAAAGGAAATAAGTAGCTCGTGTCAATTTAAAACACTCCCTAAGGTCGTGTTTTAATTTAACGAAACTCGTTTCGGGCTTCACTTTTTTCACACTTGTATCGTAATATACTATTATACAATATTGTCCCTTGGTACCCACATCACAAAGGCTTAATTGAGCTTATGGGGCTAATGGTTCAAATTACACCAGTTCCAAACCACAGTCGGCTACAAAATGCTTCGCGAACAAACGCCTGCAGTGTCCCGATAAGAGCCCATCCATCACACTTTGCGTTATAAACAAACCATCACTCTTCCAAAAAACCCTATACACCGGCCCATCTGTTCGCTCTTACCCCTTTTTCGAACTGTGACAACACTCGAGGATCTGAGCAATATTTCACGGTGTGTCTAAGTTCATAATCATTATTCTGACGTTTAAAAGATTGTGCTCGATTTTTGTAGTAAGTGGATACGATATCTAGGTACTTAATACGAGTAGAAGAGCATTTTTCATAAAGTTTGTACATTGGGAACATGTCATCAAAATTGATAAAAATTGGTACAGTTGCCGATTTCTTAGAATGAACTTACATTAATAATTTGACAGTTATATTATATCCTTATTAATATGAGGGTAAGACTCACCATTTTTACGATAGTCTTAGTCATATAAGGCTCATTTCTAAACTGTCTAATGTTCATTAAGTTCATTATATCTCAGGTCAATGATGCTGAGCAAGTTTCCCAAAATGTTTGCACGAAACGTTTCTTTATGTATAGGAATCTGGTAAAAAGGAAAAGTTCATACAAACTACCTGGCACATTTTGGGAAATGTTGTAGATCTTTTTCAGCATCATTGACTCTAACAGCCTTCTATTTTTTTTAATAAACCCTGAATAATATATCATAATCTGGGTCAGTATAAATTATTTATAATTTAAACTATGTTATTTAGATAATATAAATAAATAATAATAAAATGTTTATTACGAGAAAAAGTACCGTAAAACCCCGTGTCTTCGCCTGGGTTTTGGCAGTTTTTTGAAATATTTTACAGAAATCCATGCATTTTTGCTTGTTGAGATCCAAAAACGATATTATCCATTTTGAACTTTAGTGTACTGTAACGTAAGCCCTAAATTTTGCTTAGGATTTGATACAATTGGATTCCAAAGGTGGTAGACGAAGTATAAGCATAATGCCCTGTCTTCGCCTACAGTATGCCTAAGCGTCAAATACAGATAAAATATGCAGTTACCTCCAGCTAGCTTATTATTTTTTAACGTGCTTTTCGATTTTGAAACTTTTGATCTGAAACTGGTTTCAATTAGTCCTATTTAAAAAAAAAAACGCTGGTAGGCGAAGACAGGCAACGATCTGAAGTTAGTTTCATACATTTTATGTAATTTCGATAGGGTTGCCAAAACCTACCTATTTGTACGTTATAACTAAATCACAATCAGCTTAATTGAGTTCTGTTCAAATTTTAGTAACAAATCATATCCGCCTTAATCATCACAGCCGTCTTTCAGACTTATTGAACTTGAAATTAAATGTATAATAATATGAAATAAATATACAGGGTGGTCCAAACCTTGACGTCAAAAAATTTTTTTTAGGTTCCCTACGTCATGGGCTATCAGAATATACCCCATGTATGTTAGCCGATTTTTTGCAGTTTTCGAGTTATGAATTTTTGAAAAAAAATTTTTTGAGAAATTCTGGAATGAAGAAATTTTTTGATAAAAAAAAACTATTGTTTTTTTTTAATATTTTCTTTGTGTAAAAGTATTACTACAAATAAAGCATTTACTGACAAAAAAATTAGCGTCCTCACTTTGATACAAGTAGGATAAAAAATACCAAAATCAAAATATTACGTTAAAAACGCATCAAAATAGCATTAATGTACGTAAATAAAAAAAATAAAACATATCCCAAGGATTTCTGATAATCTAAAGACTGCCCTAGACCTTAAACCTTCGTAAAAGAAAAAAAAAAGTGATACTTAATGATGAGGATTTTTCGGAGTAGTCGGTCTAATAAACTTAAAAAAACCTTCTAAATTTTTTATTTAGAAATAAAATAAAATTTCGTCTGTTTTGTTGTTCTTATCAATAAACAAAGACATAAAATACCACTAAAACTCAATTTGTGTAGTTATTCAAGTAATTTTTTACTACTTTAAAATTTTAAGCTTTTTTAAGTTTATTTGACCGACTACTCCGAAAAATCCTCATCGTTAAGTATCACTTTTTTTTTGCTTTTACGACGGCTCAAGGTCTAGGGCGGTCTTTAAATACGAAAATTCCTTGGGGTATGTTTTATTTTTTTATTTACGTACATTAATGCTATTTTGATGCGTTTTTAACGTAAAATTTTGAATTTGGTATTTTTTATCCTACTTGTATCAAAGTAAGGACGCTAATTTTTTTGTCAGTAAATGCTTTATTTCGTAGTAATACTTTTACACAAAGAAAATGTTCAAAAAATCCAATAGTTTTTTTTTATTAATAAAATTCATCATTCCAGAATTTCGCAAAAAAAAATTTCAAAAATTCATATCTCGAAAACTACAAAAAATCGGCTAACATACATGGAGTATATTCTGATAGCTCATGACGTGAGGAATCTAAAAAAAATTTTTTGACGTCAAGGTTTAAATTATAATATCTGCTATGCACAATGGTTCACTGGTAAAGAATACTTAATGACATTAAGTCCACCCTTGTACGATTGTATTTTCATTAGTGCAATAAAGATTAAATAAATACAAGTCTTACATATTTTAATTTATACAAATAGATACATATACACAATTTCAGGCTTATTTATAACTATACTGGGTGGCCAAATGTAATAAAAATAATATTAGAATATTAAAATATATATTAATAGTATTAAACAGACAAACATATAGACACAGCCCCGCGTTGAATGATTTATCCTTTGGTATTAAATAAGAAATTTCAAATTATCAAACGTTGTATTTACAACCCTAGAGGCAGGCGAAGTGTGGCGACGAGATGGCCGAAAAATGACCTCTACTACATTTTAATCGATTGCAACGTATACACACAACTTACAGAAAAAATAATAATACCATAAGAATAAGCGTAAATTGCCGAGTACTATACAAAAAAAACTTACTGTTAACTAATGCACTGATCGTATACGGTGTTAAGTTAGCCACAATTAATGCGAGATATTGCTATACGTAAAAAACACTTTCTATTTAGGTAGTAGTTTTGTGTGACCTATGCTCTAAAAATTAGGCGGGATTTTCAAAAAGTATAAAAACAGGTGAATCTAGGTAACCCAGGCGAAGACACGGGGTTTTACTACAATGATTTCGGTTCACAAAAATAATTTGAGCATAGTTAATATTAACATTGACATAACAATATCCATCGGGCCCAAACTGTATCTTGGAAACCGAGGTAAGAGATTTCCCTTATAGTATTGAGAGTTTAACATTTCAAAAACAAAAAATGCAGAATGCATTTATTTCCCACTTTGTTAAATTACCTATTTATTGTGAGTAAGTGTATTATCAAACCGCGATTACGAGTAGAATGGGATTCCAAAGTACTGTTGGCACAACAGTATATAAGTCAATCTAGGATATGTTCATAGTTATTTTCATATACTTATTCATAGTTTAGGTTCAGATACTTACAGACTATAGATAGATACATTTTCCACTCACTTCATGTATAAACAACTCTTTTCCCGGTAAATGCTGTATCATTTGTTGTGTCAACAGTACTTTCGAATCCCCTTCTGATTCCGGTTTACTAATCTAGTCTACTACGAAACCCTAAAACACGAATAACTTTTGCTTACTCCCTGCTCCTACCAAGTATACAGATTCATTTATTTCTATAGAGCAATCATTCGCTCCATTACATCCGTAATCCAACTACGAATCTTAGTATAAGACTTATTTACGCTGAGTTAATCCAGAACTTGCGGCATTTCGCCGATCATGCTTTACACAGCGAAGTATACATTACTCCTAAACTCCCTTCCACTTTCATAGAATTTTCCACCTTAAACCAAGTAACATAAACGCTACATTTGCATGCATGTCTTGTGTAGATAGGAGGTTTTGTTAGTTGGGAATGAGGATATATGAACGATGCTAGCGTTGAGAGATAAGTCACGTCTTCGTCCTATATCGGCGGTACTAATGTAACTCGATGCACGTGTATATGACGATCGGGTTTCAATTGTTTTAATATCGTTCTATTGGTTTTAGATATGTCAGAGACTAGTTAAATATACAGCCTGTTCATCCAGGTACTTGTTTTAATAGGTAAATAAAATTGGGCAAGAATATGTCAGACCATACTCAATGAAGGGATCCGTGGTTATTCAAAAACAGCTGGGTCGATTATGTTTTAAATAGTTTTATATTAAGTATTCTAAAAGCCCTATATTCATGTTTTTTATGTTTTTAGACCCAAGGATCAAAAGTTAGAGGGACATATTTTTTATTCTGGAGCGGTTATGACCCAAAATATTGACTTTCGAAAAAACTTTCTGTTGCGACCCATATTATTTTGTGTGTTCAGGATAAGTGTGTGTATGTTTGTAATTATGTATGTATATTAATTCTTTATTGTACAAAAAACATGGTAAAAAATACACATAACGATTAGCGGCAGGTTTGTTTATGTTTTTATTCGCGATA